>SEMN01001455.1:0-53530 GCA_005408345.1 Macquaria australasica | reverse complement strand
AGGGCTTTTGATAGCTGAGAGGCTCTGGCTCCCATTCTGCACAGAGACTCTAGGAACCACAAAAAGGAACCCTGCATTCTGGGAGCGCAGTGCTCCTAGTGGGGTAATAGGGTACTATGGGCTCAACAGATATGATGGTGCCTGACCATTTAGGGCGCTTTTGAAGGTGAGGAGAAGGATTTTAAATTCTATTCTGGATTTTTACAGGGAGCCAGTGTAGAGAAGCTAATATGGGAGAAATATGTTCTCTTTTTCTGGTTCTTGTCAGTAAACGTGCCGCAGCATTCTGAATCAGCTGGAGAGTCTTAAGGGATTTATTGGGGCAGCCTGATAATAGAGAGTTGCAGTAGTCCAGCCTAGGCGTAACAAATGCATGGACTAGTTTTTCTGCATCTTTTTGAGATAGGATGTGCCTGATTTTTGCAATGTTACGTAAATGAAAAAAGGCAGTTCTTGAAGTTTGTTTTATTTGGGAGTTAAAGGACATATCCTGATCAAAGATAACTCAAGATTCCTTACGGTTTCGCTGGAGGCCAGGGCAATGCCATCTAGAGAAACTATATCTTTAGATAATGTGTTTAGAAGGTGTTCGGGGCCAAGTACAATAACTTCGGTTTTGTCTGAGTTTAACATCAGAAAATTGCAGGTCATCCAGGTTTTTATGTCCTTAAGGCATGCTTGAAGTTTAGCTAATTGATTGGTTTCATCTGGCTTGATCGATAAATACAATTGGGTATCATCTGCACTTAACAATGAAAATTTATGGAGTGCTTCTAATAATATTGCCTAAAGGAAGCATATACAAGGTAAATAGAATTGGTCAAGCACAGAACCTTGTGGAACTCCGTGACTAACTTTGAAATTGCATAGGATTCATCATTAACGTGTACAAACTGATATCGATCTGATAAATAGGATTTAAACCAGCCCAGTGCAGTACCTTTAATGCCAATAAAATGTTCTAGTCTCTGTAATAGAATGTGATGGTCAATTGTATCGAATGCAGCACTAAGATCTAGTAAGACAAGTACAGAGACAAGTCCTTTGTCTGATGCAATTAGAAGATCATTTGTAACTTTCACCAGTGCTGTCTCTGTGCTATGATGCACTCTAAATCCTGACTGAAAATCCTCAAACAGCTTGTTGTTGTGTAGAAAGTCACACAACTGATTGACGACTGCTTTCTCAAGGACCTTAGAGAGAGAAAAGGAGGGTTAGATATAGGTCTATAATTTGACAAAATCCTGGATCAAGAGTGGGCTTTTTAAGAAGGGCTTGTTACAGCAGCTGCTTTAAGGACTGTGGCACATAGCCTTTAAATAAGGACGAATTGATCATATCTAGTACATAAGAGATTAACTAACTAAAAATTAAAATTTCTTTAAGCAGCCTAGTTGGGACAGGGTCTAAGAGACTCGATGGCTTAGATGAAGAAATCATGGAAGTTAGATGACTAAGGTTGATGGGAGAAAAGCAGTCTAAATGTACATCAGGTTTTACAGTTGTTTCTAAGGTTCCTGTGTTAGAAGATAAGTCAGTACCAACTGAGGGCAGGAGGTGCTGAATTTTGTCTCTAATAGTTAGAATTTTATCATTAAAGAAGCTCATGAAGTCAGTACTACTGAGGTCTATAGGAATACATGGCTCAACAGAGCTGTGACTCTCTGTCAGCCTGGCTACAGTGCTGAACAGAAACCTGGGGTTGTTCTTATTTTCCTCTATTAATGATGAGTAGTAAGCTGCTCTGGCATTACGGAGGGCCTTCCTATAAATTTTAAGACTAACTTGCCAGGCTAAACGTGATTCTTCCAGATTGGTGGAACGCCAATTCCTTTCAAGTTTTCGCGATGTTCGCTTTAATTTGCGGGTTTGCGGGTTATACCATGGAACTAACCTCCTCTGTTTTATTATCTTCTTTTTTAGAGGGGCGATAGAGTCGAGTGTTATTCGTAGTGAGCCTGCAGCACTATCAACAAGATGATCAATTTGGGAGGGACTAAAGTTAGCATATGAGTCATCTGTTACATTGAGACATGGAACTGAATTAAATGCCGATGGAATCACTTCCTTAAATTTAGCTACAGCACTATCAGATAGACATCTAGTGTAGGAATGTTTGCCCAATGGCGTGTAGTCCAGCAATAGGAATTCAAAAGTTAATAAAAAATGGTCTGATAAAAAGAATTCTGTGGAAAGACTATTAGATGTTCAATTTCAATCCCATAAACAAGAACAAGGTCGAGGGTGTGGTTAAAACAGTGAGTGGGTTTATGTACACTCTGACAGAAGCCAATCGAATCTAATAATGAGATAAACGCAGCACTAAGGCTATCATTTTCTACATCCACATGAATATTAAAATCACCTACAATAATTATTTATCTGTTTTAAGGACTAAACCTGATAAGAACTCTGAGAATTCAGATAAAAATTCAGAGTACGGTCCAGGAGCTCGGTACACTATAACAAATAGAATTGGCTGTACTGTTTTCCAGGTTGGGTGTGAAAGGCTAAGAACTAGGCTTTCGAACGAGGTATAATTTAGTTTAGATTTAGGTTTGATTAATAGGCTTGAGTCGAAGATGGCTGCAACTCCACCTCCTCGGCCTGAGCCTCGAGGAATGTGAGTATTAATGTGACTGGGGGAGTGGATTCATTTAGGCTAACATATTCATCGTGACACAGCCAGGTTTCAGTAAGACAAAATAAATCAATATTATGATCTGATATTAGATCGTTTACTAGAACAGCTTTAGATGAGAGAGATCTGATGTTTAAGAGTCCACATTTAATTCTCCTATTTTGTTGTACTGTTGCAGTGGAGGTTTTACTTTTTATTAGGTTTTTATGTGTAACTCTTCTTCTGTTTACTTTTGATTTAAATAATTCAAGTGGTCTGGGGGCAGACAACCTCTCTGTGGAGTTTAGGGTGGGTAACTGCTCTAATGGAAGCGCAGAGAAGCGTGTAGGACTGCAACTCTGCCTCCTGGTCTGGACCACAGACTGTATTAAGTCTATGGTCTGAACTCTGAGCTGTCATGGCTTTGGGCCACTAATAAATTCAGCCAGATTTCTAGATATGAGAGCGGCTCCATCCAAAGTGGGATGAATGCCATCTCTCCTAATCAGACCAGGTCTTCTCCAGAAAGTCCGCCAATTATCTACAAAGCCCACATCATTACCTGGACACCACCTCGACAACCAGCGGTTGAATGATGACATGCGGCTATACATGTCATCGCTAGTAAGATTAGGCAGGGGCCCAGAGAAAACTACGGAGTCCGACATTGTCTTTGCATATGTACACACCGACTCCACATTAATTTTCGTGACCTCCGATTGGCGCAATCGGCTGTCATTACCGCCGACGTGAATAACAATCTTAGCATATTTACGCTTATCCTTAGCCAGCAGTTTTAAATAGGATTGAACGTCGCCCGCTCTGGCCCCTGGGATGCATTTGACTATGGCCGCTGGTGTCGCTAATTTCACGTTTCGCAAAATGGAGCTGCCAATAATCAGAGTTGGTTTCTCAGCGGGTGTGTCGCTGAGTGGAGAGAACTTGTTAGAAACGTGAACGGGTCGGTGGTGAACCGTGGGCTTTGGTTTAGGGCTATGCTTCTTTCGGACAGTCACCCAGCCTCCCTGGCTTCCCGGCTGCTCGGGAGTTGCCGGGAGACGGCTAGCAGAAGCTACCTCTGGTCGGCTCGCACCGGCTAGGGGCTGGCTAGCTACGGCTGACTGACTCTCCATGGTGCGGAGCCGCGACTCTAACTCACTGAGCCTCGCCTCCAACACAGTGAATAAACTACATTTGTTACACGTACCATTATCGCTAAAGGAGGCAGAGGAATAACTAAACATCTGACACACCGAGCAAGAGAGAGCAGGAGAGAGAGACGCCATCGCTAACTGAGCTAAAGTAGCAACTAACTAGCGTGTAAACAACTGTGGGATTAGCGGAAAGTCGCTAACAGGAGACAGATATGAGTGCTTAAACAGAGCTAGTGTATCCTTAAATGTATAGCGGGTAATTAACCGCTATAGTAAAGAAAATATCAAAATTAACTGGGTTTAGCTGGAGCAGCGAACTTTGCAACCACTAACACAGAAACACCGGTAACCGGAAATGAGACAATACGTTCACCTGAGCACGTCAGCACGTCCAAGATGCCTGGTGTAATTGGACTGGTTGATGGGTCTTCGTTTCCTATCAAAGCCCCCAGTCGGGATGGACGAAGCAACATAGGTGTGGCACAAAGGATACCATGCCATCAACATCCATAGGAGATCATAATAAGATGTTAAGGCATTTGATAGCGAAGTAGCTATCTCATGATGCTCTCATCTTTAACACACAAGGTAGCGTTTTTGTGAAGTACCACAGTTATTTCAGGGCCTTCCCAACTAAGCAAAACAACTTACTGAATATAATTTGATCACCTTCATTGCCATCCAGTGGACCTTATCATAGTAAATATAAAATTCTTCACAGTATAAGCCCCAAATCTGGTCTCTCGGAATAGCATCATCCTACAGCTTCACAATATTTTGACCCACATTGTTTAGGGAAAATAAGGCATAGGAGATAAATTAAGTCAGGACTTCTCAAAGTCTGGACCTTGGTCCGCATCCGGACCGAATGGGAAGTCAATCCAGACCCAGCCCATACTTCGTGTTATGAATACAATATGTTATGAAGTGTGTAACGTTTTCTATTTTGAAATACTGTACATACATACAATATTATCAATAAATTGTTAGTACGTTGAATATACAGTGTAGCTGGAGATCATTCACAGCTATCATCCACATGAATGTGGTTTTAATGTGGATTATTTCCCTATTGTTGTCATTGCTGTGTGTTGTTGCTGCCGAGTTCACACAGTAACGTTACACTGGAGAATTTGCTATCAGCTCCTAAATCGCAGATACAGAATGTCTCGTTTCCTCTAGTACACGATTTCTATAACTAGTGTAAATGTAGCTGTAAGAATGTCTGAGTCAGAAATAAGTATGGACTAACTGTCTGAGCTGTGTCTGCCTCGGTTTCGTTCGTTCTCTTTGAGTAATAAGTTTGACAACCCCTGAATTAAGTGTTTTAACATTTCAGGAAATTTATTTATTTCACATGTAGGCTAAATAGTGTTCATCATCATGCATGCATCATCATCAGCATGTATCTGCAGTGCCCTGCTTTACACTCAGACAAATACACATAGGCGATATGCACAACTGAATATTTGATTTAGGTCTTGGCCTATATAGGCATGAAAAATATGAATTTGCAAGGAATTTTTTATTCCAGTAATCCTAGCCTTGTCTTTATTCTAATATTTAAGCATATGTCTGCAGTGACATCAATGCTTATATGGAGGAAATAGGCCAGAATGGCTGGCTGCTTGGTGACTCTGGTTATTCCTTAAAGCCATTCCTAATGACTCCATTTGGAAACGAACGCACGCCAACAGTTATGCGGTAATTTAGGATTATCTTTGTGTCATCTAAATAATAGGCCTACTAGTAGTATTGTTTGTAGACTGCTTTCAATTTATTTGTTATCTATTAGGTACAACCAGGCTCACAGAAAATGCAGGGCGAGGCAGGAGCATCTGTTTAGAGTCTGGAATAGTAGGTGGTGTCAATGTGACCACAGCTAGTGACTGAGGACTACTCAGCTCATCCAAAACCAGTCAGCCAAAACCAATCAGTGAAGGAGCCCTGTGCTCCTTCACTGATTGGTTTTGGCTGACAGAAAAAAACCTCCTCCTCTTCTTCTTTGGACATAAAAGCTGCCTTCCTCTTCGTATCACTTGTCGGTGTACTTAGTTTCTTTTTGATAGCATCAACGCTCCGTTGGATGCCGAATGTGGCCGAGACTGTCTGTTATCTTGGCTCTGTCTCTTTCTTTTATCTCCCAAGTTATCGTTGTTGTAAATTTCCCAAAAAGATCATCTTTGGATTTCTCTACAGATGTCACCAACACCTCTAGCTCATCTGTCTTGAAGTTAAGTTCTGTCGTGATTTTTGCTCCATTTTTCTATGTTTCATTGTATGTTTCAGTATGTTTTCAATGAGAAAAACCAGCGTTTAGCACAGCAAGATGAGAACGGTAGCGTTGGTTGCTAGGTAACAGGCATAAAGTTGATAAGCGATGTCAGATTGAGTATTTAGGATTTCCTAGCCTGAGATAAGATAGGATAAAATAAGATATGATAGGATTCCTAAAGTTAGTTAGGATTTACTTCTGTAATACCGAATTGGGAAAAATCACATCTTGGACTAATCCTATCTTAACTGAAGACTTAAGATAGGAAGTTTCTGTAATATGGCCCCAGTATCATTAAATTAAAAGATCAGCCCCTCCCACAGGAGGAGGCCGACAGAATGGAGCAGAGAGTGATTTTAAAATTTTAAAATACCAACACCGCCAAACATCACTGGCAAATTCAGTTAAACAAACCAGTAACATACTCCCCAACACTATGACTAAACAAATTAGTGTCCACAGACAAATGCATAGGCAGCAAAACACACATCAGGTATTCTGAACCAGAATATTACCTGTATATTGAAACTTACTTCTTGTAGTGCTTATCACACGTCATGCTTCATTAATTGTGGTGTAGCAAACGAGCTGTTGCAATGCATCCTACCTTGAGTACCTGGAACTTGTATTTAGTATCACTTCCTGAGCAGTGCCAAATTTTTTTGTTACGAGAACACACCCCCAAGTGGGCCAGAGAACAGACACAAAAGCAGCGCCTGTGTGAAAACAGCTACATGTTAAGTTACATATCGTCCAGCCTTAATTTCAGTCCATCCAAAACTTCAACTGATTTCACCTTCAGCAAGAGAGAAGAAACTAGTCACTACTTATTATCTCCAGCAAGGACAATTCACCGCTGTTTCAGAAACATTTTCTTTCCCAGACAGCCAGGTGGTTAGTAAATATCACCTTGGGCAAGCCAACTGATGATAGAGCTTAAACCCTAAATTCCCTTCGTGCCTTATGTCTTGTCTGTTTAATGTTAATGTAACAATGTCTGTTTATTTCAAATGATTCTTCTAATATCTGTGTTTGCAATGTGTAATTGTTTTCCGGGGCTAAACATACAGAACGGCATGCATTGTCCACAATACGTAAGTCCATCCCTACTATACATATGGTTTAAGCATTTTCCTGCTCTCACCAACACTGGCATGTACTGGTTGATATTAATGTCTTCACATTCAGCTGCACCACTCTGTCCAGAGGCCATGCCACCCCTAGCAGCCACAGCACACTTCCAGGACTGAATTAACACTGCAGCCACAGCATGCAGCAGCCTGGCCTCAGTCCATTATCAGTCATGGGCAGAGGAGATCAGTACAGACGTGTTTGGAGCCACTTTATTACAGCTTTTAATCAATATCAGGTTACTGTTATTTAAAATCTAGTCTCTGTTTCTGTCTGCCAAGAAATGCCCAGTCAAGCTTTCCTTGCTAATTCTCTTCTTCAGTGTAAGGTGTTGAGTGACTGTGGAATTAAGGCTTTCCTGTATGGTCTTCAGTCTTTCCTGAATTTTGTACTTGCTGTGCTTTCTTGGCTCCCGAGTGTCCTTTACTGTCTTTAACTGGTGTCATAACAGCCACAACCTCTTGTGTCTGCTTATGATGTCCTATTGAACGGTTGTTGAAATGATAGTTCTGGAGCTAATTTCCCTTTTTTCCCTTACTGTTTCACATGACTGCAGATTGATTGGTGACTGTGTACTTTTATGGCACTGAAATGTTTGCTGTTTTCCCCTGGGTCTTTAGTTGGTTTTTAAAGTCAATATTTTGAATTATTAGAGAAGATGCCAGTCAGAGCAATGAAATTAGTTTGATTATACTCAGAAGGCTTCACTGTTGCAGTCAGCAGCAAACCACCAAAACATACACCAATCAGCCATAACATTATGAGCACCTGCCTATTATTGTGTATGTCCCCATTTTGCTGCCAAAACAGCCCTGACCCGTCGAGGCATGGACTTCATTAGACCTCTGAAGGTGTGCTGTGGTATCTGGCACCAAGACGTTAGCAGCAGATCCTTTAAGTCCTGTAAATTGCGAGGTAGGGCCTCCATGGATCGGACTTGTTTGTCCAGCACATCCCACAGATGCTCGATTGGATTGAGATCTGGGGAATTTGGAGGCCAAGTCAACACCTTGAACTCGCTGTCGTGTTCCTCAAACCATTCCTGAACCATTTTTGCAGTGTGGCAGGGCGCATTATCCTACTGAAAGAGGCCACTGCCATTAGGGAATACCGTTTCCATGAAGGGGTGTGCTTGGTCGGCAACAATGTTTAGGTAGGTGGTACATGTCAAAGTAACATCCACATGAATGGCAGGACCCAAGGTTTCCCAGCAGAACATTGCCCAAAGCATCACACTGCCTCCGTTGGCTTGCCTTCTTCCCATAGTGCATCCTGGTGCCATGTCTTCCCCAGGTAAGCGGCCCACACGCACCTGGCCATCCACATGATGTAAAAGAAAATGTGTTTCATCAGACCAGGCCACCTTCTTCCATTGCTCCGTGGTCCAGTTCTGATGCTCACATGCCCATTGTAGGCGCTTTCGGCGGTGGACAGGGGTCAGCATGGGCACCCTGACCGGTCTGCGGCTACGTAGCCCCATACGCAACAAACTGCGACGCACTGTGTGTTCTGACACCTTTCTATCAGAACCAGCATCAACTTTTTCAGCAATTTGAGCTACAGTAGCTCTTCTGTTGGATCAGACCACACGGGCCAGCCTTCGCTCCCCACGCGGATCAATGAGCCTTGGCCGTCCATGACCCTGTCGCTGGTTCACCGGTTTTCCTTCTTTGGACCACTTTTGGTAGGTACTGACCACTGCAGACCGGGAACACCCCACAAGAGCTGCAGTTTTGGAGATGCTCTGACCCAGTTGTCTAGCCATCACAATTTGGCCCATGTCAAAGTCGCTCACATCCTTATGCTTGCTCATTTTTCTTGATTCCACCACATCAACTTCAAGGACAAAATGTTCACTTGCTCCCTAATATATCCCACCTGCTGACAGGTGCCATTGTAACGAGATAATCAATGTTATTCACTTCACCCGTCAGTGGTCATAATGTTATGGCTGGTGTAGCTACTGATGAGATCCCAAATCCAACAAGTCGACCTGGACAGTTTCATGCCTATCCAAGTGTTGTAAAAACGGGCAGTGTTAACGGTAAAGGGATGAGAAACTCCACTCTCCCTAACAACATGTAACAAGCACACACGAGTTATTAATGATGTAAGAAAGAGTTGGTCAGTTGAAGGAAGCTGATATTTATAAAGAGTCGGTCTAGACTTGCTCTATTCGAAAAAGTGCCCTGAGATAACTTTGTTATGATATGGCGCTATATAAATAAAACTGAATTGAATTGATAGACTAAGAAGCAGATGCACACAACATCCACCGTCATTAGGATAATCCCTAACATGATGCAATAAAACAAGCCTTATCATGTCATTATTGACTATCTGAGGAACACTGAGTGAACCAAACACTCGGTGAGTAGGAATTCTGAAGGAGGGCTCTCTTTCTCTCTCTCTGAAATGAAACAAGCACAGTCTGTGATGAAAGTGCCAGTTTTGGCACCAGCGCCACGTCTGATTCACTTGTGCCTCCCTCACCAATGAGTGAATAGTTAATGAAACGTATCCTTCCCGAGAGGGCTGGGCGTTAGACAAATCTGGGTCTGTTATCACTGTAGGGGCTGTTGGAGAAGCAAGGAGTGCTCAGAGAACGGCTCTGTACTTTTCTCTCTAATCTCTTTCCCCAATGAGCTCTGCACCTGCTGGTAACCAACTTCTACCCCCAGGACTCAACACACTGTCCTTTTTGCTTTCCTTTACCTCTGTCTGTCATTTCCCTGTTTAAAGAAATCAGATCCCGCTTTGATAAGATCAGAAGCCCTTAAAGTCTAGTTTTAATGCAGTCTTTTGGTAATATTTGACACATTTTCAGTGTAAAGTTTCAGTGTCTCGTGGCATAAATGCTGTTTTTCAGACTCTTTCCATCTTCATGTTTTGGGGTTAACTCTGAACATATTGATCATCAGCTGTGTCAACTTCAATGCAAAAATGATTCATAAATCCCCATATTGGCTGAATCCTGCTGCTGTCAGTATCTTGCCATGTTCTTCCTTCACCCTCCCATTCAAGCTGCATTCTTGATTTACTATGAAAACTATGCAAGCATACAGTGCACTGTTTTAACTGAAGCTTTGTCATGCGTCTGCTCTCTTAACAGAAAAAAATTCTCCTGCTAAGCACCTTTTTTGACAGAGGTTGAACATGAACTTAATTAAAATTAGTTTTGAATCAGTTCTTTCTGAAGCCTTCATCATGACATATTCCTGAATAGATTTTTAAAGGTTCATTTTAATTACTGCAATTAAATGTACGCTGAAGTCGAAATTAAATTTAATAATCTAATAATAAACTGTTAAATGTGAGTTGGATATCGCCCTGTCCTTATTCTGTAGAAGGAATCAACTTGTTTTTTGTGTCACTTCAGGCACCATCTGTCATGGCCTTCCCTGCAACCACACCGACAGGCATGATGGCATATGCAATGGTAAGTCAGCTGGGACTGTATGTTCAGCAGGATTTCACTTCCTGTTACACACACATACACACAGGCAAAGCAAGCATGCAAGGGGGAGCAGGATTTCTTATATATTAATTAGTCTTTAGCATAATGTGCTGTAGCTTCTTTTATTTTGCAAATAGAGCAGATGGTATCCATCAACGTACAGTTTTTATTTTCATTTCATTAATTGAAGATGAATGTTAATACTTCCATCTGTTATCCTAGAAGGAATAAATTAGTACCTGAAAGGAGTCTATTTCGAGTCTATTCACTGAATGACAGTAAATGTCTTACGGCCAGGCCATGCCACCTACCTGAGCAGCGCGTGTGCAGTGTGGAACCTCTTGCTTTTCATTTCATCCACACACACGAGACGCACAGCTGCAGTGCGGCTCATCTTTCTGTGTGACACGCACAGTTCTTAGCAAAAATAGACAGTGAAAATGATCTGTTGATAGTCATGTTGACATCAAACCAGCAACATTCACAGTTTCAATGTCTATATTTGTAGAGTATGTCAGACATGAAAAAAATCTGTAAATTTTAACTCCCCAGTCACAGTTGGGCATAAGCCCTCATAACTGTTTTCTGTCTAAACCAAATATAATAAAAATTTATAATGAAATTAAATTTAAAAATCTATTATTGATGGCCATTATCAAAGGCAAACTCAGTGTAGAAAGATAGGGCTGGCAGTAGCAGCTCTGCAGCAGCAACGCTGTCTGTTGCCCTGAGATAACTTTGTTATGATATGCCACTATATAAATAAAACTGAATTGAATTGTTGGACACCACACACCTGTGAGCCGCAGAAGTTCAACGAGGTAGCCGTCACACACAGGTAGAGGTAGGTGGTGTGGCCCAGGCGTCACTGTCAGCCAGCACCACAGGCTGAATTGAGAGGGTAATATTTGAGTGATGATGCTCACTCAGGTCTCCATCACTGAACAGGCTGGTTTCCTAACTGCCACAGAGTTGTTTTGGAAATGGCGGAAATTGTTAATGACAGGACAACACGAGGAAGACGAAACGATAAATACAGGACAATTTACAAAAGTCTAGCCAGAGAACAAGGTGACATTCGTTGTGGCTGTGTTTGTTGTAAGTCTTGAATTTTGTTTCATTTCAGTTATCATTTGGTTGAAGTGCAATGCTATAATGGACCTGGCTTATAATGTTTTTATACTGGTTTCATTATATCCAGGTGGCCAAATAACTGCCTGTATGAGAGTTTACATGTTATCATGTATGGGAGGAAGTGGGGGCTCTTATTGTGAAATAAACAGGAAGTGGTGGTGTTGTGCATGCAGCGTGTTGTGAACATGGTCATTGCCAAGTAGTTGTCGAATAACTTTAAAAGGTTGTCTTCATGTCAAATAACAGAAACTTCCCCCAAAACCTTATATTGGGAGATGTTTGGTGGTTGTTGGTTTTTTTTTTGTTTGTTTACTTTTTTTCTTTTTTTTTTGGTTTAGGCAATGTACAGTAATTCATCCATACCGTGTTTTCATTTCTCTCCCATCAGCCTCCCCACATGGGTTCCATGATGACACAGCCCACTATGATGTATACCCAGCCTGTGATGAGGCCAGCCAACCCCTTTGGCCCCAATCCAGGTGCACAGGTAATTGATGTCTACATCTGCAATGTCCCACTCATTCCACATCTAAGCTTAGTGACCTAGTCTGTCTGAACCAGATAAACATTTGTATTCAATTCTTCCATAATACATGATGGTCACCTCAGCTCTGAGGGTCCACTTCCACTTGCTCTTCTCTGGATTAGCATAGAGGTTTTAGTGAGTTTTATATAAATTCTCAGGGGAAGTCAGGGAATGTCTTTCTATGAGATTATACAGAAATGCGTTTCACTCAATGATTGCTCTGGCTGGTGGTTTTCAGTTGGTTTTTCTCCACAGCAAGTCAAAGTCAAGTGCTCCACACAGGTAGTTTGTGTGTCAAAGCTCTCAAATCTGACTCTGAAAGTTGGCTGTTAAACAACATTACATTCACAGGCCAACTTCTGATTAATGAATGAAAACATTTTTCCTGTCTGTGCATACAGATTTCAGTCTAATCAAACTACTCTTTACACTGCTTTTCCATGCAAACTTCTAAATAAGCTTCTACAAAAGCCTTTGGGAAAGGCTTGTGTTGGAATAGTTTGCAAGAGCGCGAGTATAAACACAAGGCTGTAAAGATGAGTGAGTAGATGAGTTTCTTCAAGGTCCCCAACAATCTCTGTAGTCTCATTTAGCCACTTGTTAGCAGCCACCTTTTTTAAGACACGTAAAAGCTTCAAAATTCACGAGTGGGGTATTTATTGACGTATTTTATGTTGTAGAACAAAACGTGAAAATCTCTTAAGCTTGTGTTAACCACAGACCTTATTTCAGGCATCTAACCAAAAACCCATTCAAGACACCCACTGACTTCCGGAACGAGGGAACCGGAAGTGCAAAAATGCTGACTCATTTCCGGGTTTTAGGACTCATTCCTGCAGCAGTCTATTTGAGCTCTTATTTTGTAATGCAAGCTTCACACACCATCTTTATTTTGCCTTGTTGGAGCATTTTAGCTTTAGTATTTCTGTATATAGAGCGTTAGATTGGAGATACATTACAAGTCTGGATACTGGTCTTGCATTACTGGGTCTACAACTGTTTTCCTTTTTCCACAAAAAAGAGTTGACACTGTTGTTGTTGTTTTTTTATCTTACCAGATGCAGTTTATGTAACCTGAGTGGGGGGGGGGCGGGGGGCGGGATCTTTTCCGTTTGAAGATTCACGACAAAGTCAACAATCCAAGCAAACCTGCAGTTTGCTTCAAATGAACTCACCTCTCTCTGAGAATGAAAGGCCCAAATAAGACTTGTTGAATAAAATCACAGTGACTGGGAGTGGCTCTGGCCATCTCAGAGAGGCATCACAGTGGACATTGTGCCCATCTAGTCATGTCTAAGTCATAGAAGGAGAAGAAGATTGCGTGCTGCCATTCAAAACCATGTGGACAGGGAGCAGCCCTACTGTATCCTGGAGTAAGAGAAACACAACACCCAATGGGAGAGTTTTCTGACATCACTGTTTATGTACCTGGGGGGAAAAAACAAAGTTGGGTTGTCACACTGTTTGAGTTGTCTTTTTTTTTTTTTGTTCCTCTTTCTTCAGGTGAGGCTGGGAGAGTCACTTCTTTTGATTGTCAATCATGATTCCCTTCTTAAAGCATTCCCAGATTAGGAAAACAATTGCAAACTCCTTTATATCACACATTTTTTATTTTCTTTCTTTTTTTATGTATTGTTTGCAGTAGACATTCCATATGTATTTGTATTTATTTATGATTACCTTCAGAGAGGATGACATTTAAAAAACAAAAAAAAACAAACGTAAATGTAACTAGTCACTGACTTCCTCGTTGTGGAAGGTCTTCAGGTTTATACATAGGTATGATTGATTGTAGAATTGGATTTTGAGTGATTGAGATGATTTTTTAAAAAGAAGTTAATATAAAGTTTAAAGAGATGACACGTTTTGCTGTTTGGGCACTAAATATTCTCTGTACTCGCATGAGGCCTTGTACAGTTATCTGTGGCTCAAGCGGTCACACTGAAGATGTGTATGAACGTAATAATTCATTAACACCGTCATATTGGTGGGGCCGATTTCTATGAATTTAGCGTGGGAACATTTTTCACATAAGCAAAAGCACTACATTTTGTGATCAAGGCAGCACTGCATTGAAAAGGAATCTGCATTTATGCTTTTGACGCTTTTGGCATGCCATTTATTCTTACATTTGACAAAGCTCCAGGCTGCCCTTTTCCAACCTGAATGTGCAGGGTCCCTTTCATGCTCAGATCATGTTTCCACAGGCGAGCACTGGGGCATTTAGAACAATGTGGGGGTATGGGGAGGCATCGGGTGTAAGTTCCAGTCAGACTGGTAACAGAGGGGTGGGGGCAGTCTAGTTGTGCAGAAGAGTAGAGCACTGTGGATCGGTGCTTTGTGTATATAACATAAAACATAAATCTGAACATAAAAGTGGCCCTTAATCCATTAACTGAGCATATTTGCTGCATTGTCCCTGCAGATTATATTTTTGTTTGTTTGATTTTTTCCAATAAAGTGCAAGCTTCCACACTTCTTTGGCTCCATATTTATTTATCAAAAGAAAAAATGTTTATCAGTGTATCAGAGAAACACTTACGCGATTAGACTCCATAAATGTGAAGCATCTTCATGACCCATCCATCCATCCATTTTCTTCCGCTTATCCGGGGCCGGGTCGTGGTGGCAGAAGGCTAAGCAGGGTTGTCCAAACGTCCTTCTCCCCGGCAACGCTTTCCAGCTCCTCCTGGGGGACCCCAAGGCGTTCCCAGGCCAGATGAGATATATAATCCCTCCAGCATGTTCTGGGTCTGCCCCGGGCCCTCCTACCAGTTGGACGTGCCCGGAAAACCTCTAAAAGGAGGCGTCCAGGAGGCATCCTAATCAGATGCCCGAACCACTTCAACTGGCTCCTTTTGATGCGAAGGAGCAGCGGCTCTACTCCGAGCTCCCTCCGGATGTCCAAGCTCCTTACCCTATCTCTAAGGGTGAGCCCAGCCACCCTGCGGAGGAAACTCATTTCGGCCACTTGTATCCGCGATCTCATTCTTTCGGTCACTACCCAAAGCTCATGACCATAGGTGAGGGTTGGAACGTAGATGGACTGGTAAATCGAAAGCTTCGCCTTCCGTTTCAGCTCCCTCTTCACCACCACGGTCCGGTACAACGCCCGCATTACTGCTGATGCTGCACCGATCCGCCTGTCCATCTCACGCTCCATTTTACCATCACTCGTGAACAAGACCCCGAGATACTTGAGCTCCTTCGTCTGGGGCAGTAACTCACCTCCAACCCAAACGGGGCAATCCGCCGTTTTCCGGCAGAGAACCATGGCCTCGGACTTGGAGGTGCTGACTCACATCCCAGCCGCTTCACACTCGGCTGCAAACCGCCCCAGTGTATGCTGAAGGTCACAGCTTGATGAAGCCAACAGAACCACATCATCTGCAAAGAGCAGAGATGCAATTCTGAAGCCACCAATCCGGACACTCCACCCGGCTGCACCATGAGATCCTGTCCATGAATATCGCAAACAGAATCGGTGACAAGGGGCAGCCCTGGTGGAGTCCAACACCCACTAAGAACGTGTTTGACTTCCGAGAATGCGGACACAGCACTCACTTTGGTTATATAGGGACCGGGTGGCTTGTAGCAGCGACCCCGGTACCCCATACTCCCGCAGTACCCCCCACAGGACCCCCCGGGGGACACGGTCGATAGCTTTCTCCAAGTTGACAAAACACATGTAGACTGGATGGGCAAACTCCCATGAACCCCCCAGCAGCCCTGCAAGGGTAAAGAGCTGGTCCACTGTGCCACGGCCAGGGCGGAATCCGTATTGCTCCTCCTGGATCCGAGGTTCGACAATCGGTCGTAGTCTCCTTTCCAGCACCCTGGAATAAACTTTCTCGGGGAGGCTGAGCACCGCGGTTATTGGAGCACACCCTCTGGTCCCCCTTTTTGAGATGGGAACTACCACCCCGGTCTGCCACTCCACAGGCACTGTCCCCGACCTCCATGCGACACTGAAGAGGCGTGTCAGCCAAGACAGCCCAACAATGTCCACAACCTTTAGCATCTCAGGACGAATCTCATCCATACCTGGCACCTTGCCACCAAGAAGCTTTTTGACTATCTCTGAGACTTCTGCCAGGGATATGAGTGAGTCTTCCCCCGAGTCTTCAAACTCTGCCTCCTCCACTGAGGACATGTTGGATTCAAGAGTTCCTCAAAGTGCTCTTTCCACCGCTTGACAACATCCCCAGTCCGGGTCAGCAGCTCTCCTCCCCTGCTGAGCACAGCCTGGGCCAAGCCCTGCTTTCCCTTCCTGAGTCGTCTAACGGTTTGCCAGAACTTCCTTGAGGCCAACCGAAAGTCCTTCTCCATAGCCTCCCCAAACTCCTCCCACACCCAGGTTTTTGCTTCGGTGACCACCGAGGCTGCAGCCCTTCTGGTCTCCCGGTACCTGTCTGCTGCTTCAGGAGACCTCTGGGCTAGCCAATCCCGAAAAGCCTCCTTCTTTAGCTTAACGGCTTCCTTCACCGCCGGTGTCCACCAGCGGGTTCTAAGGTTGCCGCCTCGACAGGCACCGACGACCTTCTGACCACAGCTCCTAGCGGTCGCTTCAGCAATGGAGGCTTTGAACATGGCCCTGTCTGATTCCATGTCCCCAACTTCCCCCGGGAACGCGCAAGAAATTCTTCTGGAGGTGGGAGTTGAAGGTCTCGCGGACAGGGGCTTCCGCCAGATGTTCTCAGTTCACCCTCACTACACGTTTGGGTTTGCCAGGTCTGTCCGGCAGCCGTCCCTGCCATCTTATCCAACTCACCACCAGGTGGTGATCAGTTGACAGCTCTGCCCCTCTCTTCACTCGAGTGTCCAAGACATACGGCCGCAGATCTGACGATACGACCACAAAGTCGATCATCGACCTGCGGCCTAAGGTGTTCTGGTACCAAGTACACTTATGAACCACCCTATGCTCAAACATGGTGTTCGTTATGGCCAGTCCATGGCTAGCACAGAAGTCCAACAACAAAGCACCGCTCGGGTTTAGATCGAGGAGGCCATTCCTCCCAGTCACCCCCCTCCAGGTTTCACCATCATTGCCCACATGGGCGTTGAAGTCCCCCAGCAGAACTATGGAGTCTCAAGGTGGTATTCCTTCCAGGACGCCACTCAGCAACTCCAAGAAGGCCGGGTACTCTGAACTGCTGTTTGGTGCATAAGCACAAACAACCGTCAGAGCCTTCCTCTCAGCAACTTTCAGTCGCATCGAGGCGACCCTCTCGTTCCCCGGGGAAAACTCCAACACAGCGGTGCTCAGCCGGGGGCTCGTGAGTATCCCAGCACCCGCCCGGTGCCTCCCATCCTGGGCAACTCCGGAAAAGAAGAGAGTCCAGCCCCTCTCCAGGAGTTGGATTCCGGATCCAGAGCTACGCGTAGAGGTGAGCCCAACTATATCTAGCTGGTACCGCTCCACCTCCCGCACCAGCTCCGGCTCTTTCCCCGCCAGAGAGGTGACGTTCCACGTCCCTAAAACCAGAAGGTCGAAGGTCGGCACACCCAGGTCCCCGCCTTTGCCCGCTGCCCGGCTTGCAATGCACCCAACCCCGATGCCTATCCCTGCAGGTGGTGGGCCCACAGGGTGGCGGCTCCATGTTGGTTTTTCGGGCTGTGCCCGACCGAGCCCCATGAGTCAAGGCCCGGCCACCAGACGCTCACCATCGAGCTCCCCTCCCGGGTCTGGCTCCGGCTCCAGGGGTGGGCCCCGGTTTCCCTCTTCTGGGTGAGGTGCTCCAGCTCTTTATGGTCTGATTCATCGTGGGTTTGTGAATCACGCTTAGTTTGGCCCCTCCCCTGGGACCAATTTGCCTTGGGAGACCCTACCAGGGCCCAGTGCCCCGGACAACACAGCTCCCAGGGTCACAGGGGCACACAAACCTCTCCACCACGTTAAGGTGGCGATTCATGGAGGGGATCTTCATGACCCATAGTGTAATAAGTATATTCACCTCAAGTTGTGTCTATATACAGTGGCTTGCAAAAATATTCAACCCTGTTAAAAGTTGTTTGGGTTACAAATGATACCTACACATTTTTCCATTCATTATTTTTATTGCAAACCCATATGCTCTAACATTAATTTTTCAAAGCCAAAATTAATTATTTGTGAGCGGATCTTTAAAGAAAATTCTAAACTGAAATGCTTGCATAAATATTCAACCCCTACACATTAGTATTTGCTAGAACCACCTTTTGCTGCTAGAACCACCTTTTGCTGCAATAACAGCTTTAAGTCTTTTGGGGTAAGTACCAGCTTTGCTGTTTGCGAGTGATGTTTCCCCAGTCTTCCTGGCAGATTTGCTCCAGGTTGTTCAGGTTGGTTGAATGATGCTTGTGGACCGCTTGTGGAGTAAAATTTGTCTGCTTTAGGAATGGAACCTTAAGGTATAAAACCTATGATATATTGAAAGAAAACGACAAAATACATTTTGTCAAGCTTTATTTTCACTATGATGAAAGCAATGAGTTGGGGTGTTTCAACAAACCATCAACAACTGTATGCAGCCACTGTAATAGTTACACCCATTACAACTGCCCTTCACACACATACCTTAAGGTATTCCTAAAGCACACACTTTTTACTTGTAATTCTCTGCATTTTGGTGTCTTGCATAATAATCACTTATGATTATTTTAACTGCATGAAAATGCATTGCACTTACCACCAACAATGAAACGTTATGATGATGCATGTATTATTATAGATGCATCAATATGTACTTCACTACTTAACACATACAATGATAACTTATGATACTGCATGGACTATTATAGACTACCATGAGTCCTTAAGTGTAAAGGTTGATTATATTTGGCAGCCAGATTTGGAGAAGTCCTTTTTAATTCTTCTCCATTAACAATTTACAAGAAGCTACAACAACACTTGGATAGGCACAAAACTATCCAGGTCGAATAATTTACTTGTTGGATTTGGGATCTCATCAGTAGCTACACCGATCAGCCATAACACCACTGACGGGTGAAGTGAAGAACATTGATTATCTCGTTACAATGGCACCTGTCAGTGGGTGGGATATATTAGGGAGCAAGTGAACATTTTGTCCTCGAAGTTGATGTGTTGGAAACAGGAAAAATGGCCAAGCCGTAAGGATGTGAGTGACTTTACCAAGGGCCAAATTGTGATGGCTTGACGACTGGGTCAGAGCGTCTCCAAAACTGCAGCTCTCGTGGGGTGTTCCCGGTCTGCAGTGGTCAGTACCTACTAAAAGTGGTCCAAGGAAGGAAAACCGGTGAACCGGCGATATGTTCATGGGTGGCCAAGGCTCATTGATGCGTGTGGGGACAGAACAGCTACTGTAGCTCAAATTGCATAATAACTTAATGCTGGTTCTGATAGAAAGGTGTCAGAGCACACAGTGCATCGCAGTTTTTGGGTATGGGGCTACGTAGCCGCGGACCGGTCAGTGTGCCCATGCTGACCCCTGTCCACCGCCGAAAGCACCTACAATGGGCACGTGAGCATCAGAACTGGACCACGGAGCAATGGAAGAAGGTGGCCTGGTCTGATAAATCACGTTTTCTTTTACATCATGTGGAAGGCCAGGTGCGTGTGCGTCGCTTACCTGGGGAAAACATGGCACCAGGATGCACTATGGGAAGAAGGCAAGCCAGCAGAGGCAATGTGATGCTTTGGGCAATGTTCTGCTGGGAAACCTTGGGTCCTGCCATTCATGTTGATGTTACTTTGACACGTACCATCTACCCTAAACACTGTTGCAGACCAAGTACACCCCTTCATGGAAACGGTATTCCCTAATGGCAGTGGCCTCTTTCAGTAGGATAATGCGCCCTGCCACACTGCAAAAATGGTTCAGAATGGTTTGAGGAACACGATGAGTTCACTCACTCAGGCAAGGTGTTGACTTGGCCTCCAAATTTCCCACATCTCAATCCAATCGAGCATCTGTGGGATGTGCTGGACAAACAAGTCTGATCCATGGAGGTCCCACCTCGCAACTTACAGGACTTAAAGGATCTGCTGCTAATGTCTTGGTGCCAGATACCACAGCACACCTTCAGAGGTCTAGTGAAGTCCATGCCTCGACAGGTCAGGGCTGTTTTGGCAGCAAAAGAGGGCCAATTCCCTTCATTTGGTCTCGCATAGAAATGCAGGATAACTATTTATAGTGCTGTAATTACATAGTTATCAATATCAAAATAATGTGTATGTTAACGTTATTTGTGTGACTATATGCTTTGTGCAAGGCGGACAACTAGAGCCGAAGCAGGAAGACGCAGCTAATATTACTGTCCTCACTGCCACAATTACGAAATAGCTAATCGAGTATCCAATTAACCGATGTAAACCCAGGGTTATTGGGGAAATCACGTTACTACGAACTATGTAAACACTTTAATCAAGCTATTTTCTAAATGTGGTTATTCACAGTAATCATAAGGATTAACGTTACTTGAAAAGCAACCATTCATACAGCCAAGTGCTGCATGTGTCTAGACTAGCACTAACTTTGACAGGTGGCTACGTTAACTAGCTTATTAACTTAGCAGATAAGCAAACACTAGCTAGTAATTTTAGCTACTTAGTTTTCACTCACTCAGCCAAATATGAACTCACTCACTCACTCACTAGCTTGCTTGAACGCCTTCTGCGCTCCAGCGCAGGGTTTTCTGCCAGAACATCTGTCAACAAGGCGATAAGCAACGCGCACATATCGCGGACCAAACGGAGAGTAATTTAAGAGCCTATACTCTAGAATGGGGGTTACAATATGTAACCAACGGTGCATGCGCTCGCCTGTTCATCTCTGTTGCTGTCGCAGTGTTTTGGCATGAGAATTGTTTTGGGCAGTGTGAGAGTGCGAGACTGAACGTGAAAGCGTGCGTTTCAGCATGAGAGTTGGCAACACTGATCCTGCCATACCTGAATAATAAGTTCCAAAACAGCGTCTGGGCGATCTTCTTCAAACCCCCCCCCCCCCCCTTTAATTAAATTTTTTTACAGATCTGCATGATTCACGTGGGTCACATTTTCAAGTCGGGAAATCCAGAATTCTGGATTAATCCGGAAAAATCACATCCCTATGTCATGTGCGTTTGAGTGTAGTCATAAAGCATTATGAATGCATTGTAATTCACTATGAATGCCTCATAATGCACTATAGATGTGGTCTTCATAGAAAGTGTTAGCCTGACCTTTATATGTACATTTTGTGGACTTTCCCCTTAATGTCAACATTCAGGAAGTACTGGAGTTGAATTTGTGAAAAGTGAGTGATGGGTGATCCAAGTGATGAGGGGTACTTGAGGATGCCGGAGTCCCACCCTTCATCATTATGGAGGCTTCTGCTGCTGAACCCACAGGTGCAGTAGCTTATCCATGTGCAACACACACACACACACAGAAGGACCTTGATATAAAAGCTACATCCTGCTTGGCAAAGCCTCTCCACCAGCAATAAGACGATTCTTTGTCTGCTACTTCCCCTTAGTTTGGATGCAGCAGTAGAAAGATGCAAGTGTGTGTTTGTATGAGACACTGACTTTCATGATAGAATTAATTGGCGAGTTACTAAAAGCCTTACTGTTGAACTGAGGCCTTCCTTTTCACAGCCATCTTCAAACAGTTAACCTTATTTAACTATTCCTTCCCTTCCAAAAAAAAAGGGAAGGATGGGGAAAAAACAGAATGTCAGTCACTGGTTAAAAACAGCCTTGGCCTGTTTCCTCTAGATTAGAATTCTCAGGTAACTGAAAACTTACTTACAATAAAGAATCTCTGATTTTAACAAAAGTATGCAGATATTTGCCAAGGAGGGTGCCAAGCAGAACCCAAAGGTTCTAAGGTGAAAATATGAAGCCTCCTCCAGATGCTCTGTGGCAACGCCTATATCAACTGGAGCAACTGGATATTGGACTTCCTCACAGACAGACCCCAGACAGTTCAGATTGGCGGTCACACCTTCTCCACATGAACTCTGGTGTGAAGTTTGCGGATGACACTATCATCATCAGCTGGATTACAAACAACTTCATATTGCAAGGAAATCGAACAGTCTTGCAGAGTGGTACACAGAACTTACTGCTCAATGTCAGCTAAACCAAGGAGCTGATTATTGATTTTAGAGAAAAGGAGGCAAAGACACATTCCTATCTAATTCAGTGAGGTGGAGCAGGTGAACAGTTTTAGATTCCTGAGAATCAGCATCACAGAGACCTGTCATGGTCATCACACAACTCCACCCTGGTAAAGAAAGCTCAGAAATGACTGTATTTCTTAAGGAAACTTAAAAAGGCAAAATTCCTGTGCCACGTTCTTGTTAACTTTTACAGAGGAGCAATAGAAAGCATCCTGACTGGAAACATTACAAACTGGCATGGGATGTGCATGGTCCATGCTCAGGCTGTGAGACTCCTCAATTCATCCTCTGCACTCCACCCTAAATAATAGTTTTCTGTTTGGGAAAAGTGCGCTGAGAGTGAACCAAAACAGTAAAGTTGCAGACAGATAAACAATGAGCTTAAACTCACTAGCTCCGTAAAGCCAAAGGGAGCTGTGGATTCAGCTGATAATTCTCTATAGCTTCATTACTACATGCAATCCCTTTCACATTAAAAAATTGTTTTCATGTTGTCATTTGATACGTTGTTATAGCAAGAATATTGATTATGGCAGCTCGAAATGTTCTTTTTATTTTGTATATCCTTTGGTCTTCCTTTCTTTTCTCAGTCTTTAATCTATTAGAATTAGAATGTGATTAAACTGCCAAAATTCCTAGTCAGATCGTCCTTATAAAATTATTTTTTATGACGAATGAGCTGTATGTGTATTGTAGCTCTGGAGGCTGTAAATTGTTTCCTTATGCACACTTCACTCATGTTTATAGGTTCTTCTTACCAGTTCTGTGTATATTTGCTTCTGTTCCCTAATTTTAATGAATTCTTGAATCAAACATCCTTCCTCTTCAACGTTTCACCCACCTGGATTTACTTGTAGTCTACATCATGTTTGGACATAGATTATGTGTCACTGTAGCAAACCCCAGCCAGACAATGGTGAAGCATACTGATGTTTCAAGAAGCCTTTATTCAGCCATCAGCCATCTTTTGAACACAAATTTCCTTTCCTCTCTTCATAAAACACTAAGAGCTACAGAGCAGACAAATAACATCAAATGAGCTCTTACAAAAATACAAGCATCATCCGTATGCCATATAACTCATACACAAACATTAATCAAATTATTACTGACATATAACCCATGGTACATGCTTAAGAAAAGGTAGAAAACTAGCATTACCGTGACATAGCTATCTGTCGTTCTCAGAAGCTAATGTTAACATGACTGTTACAATAGCAATACATTCAAAATAATTCCTCACAGTTAATCAACTAAATCACATATCACTGTACATCATCATAATCAAATCAAATAAAACAATACCTTGTTCCCATTCCAGCTGGGCGCTTAATTATTAAATCATGACAGATTTATATTGCCGAGTAATTCATTCTGTCCTCGCGCTCATAAACTAACCTTCCGTAGCGAGATCCTATTCTTTCGGTAGAGGGCGCCAAAATAAAAGCACAATAATATTAAAAGGGGCATTAACAAAATAATAGCTTAAATGCTTACAGGAAGTGGTTACCTTTATAATAGACATTCCTAAGAGTCATTTACTTCACTGACTTCTGAATGCTGAAATTACACACCATTTTAGCAGTAAAATGACATTCATTATGAATGAGATTTAATTCAACATTTTACACTGCTAGCTGACTTTGTGGCGCAACGGTTGGAGAGTTTTCTCTGTTTAGGAGTTTACCAGAATGGTTCTGTTCATACCATCCAGTCTAGAGAATGCAGTTGATGGAGGATGAAGAATTACTTATTATTGAAAATATATATACAATACAGCTGAATGGATCACACTGCAATGAAAAGTAAAATCCAGAATAGAATTTAAAATTCTTCTCCTCACCTTCAAAGCCCTAAATGGTCAGGCACCATCATATCTTAAAGAGCTCATAGTACCCTATTACCCCACTAGAGCACTGCCCTCCCAGAATGCAGGGTTCCTTGTGGTTCCTAGAGTCTCCAAAAGTAGAATGGGAGCCAGAGCCTTCAGCTATCAAGCTCCTCTCCTGTGGAACCAGATCCCAGTTTGTGTACGGGAGGCAGACACCCTCCTCACATATAAGAGTAGGCTTAAGACTTTCCTCTTTGATAAAGCTTATAGGTGACCCCTGAGCCACCCCTTAGTTATGCTGATATAGGCCTAGACTGCCGGGGGACCTATGATGCACTGAGCTCCTCTCTCCTCCTCTTCCTCTCCATCTGTACGCCCTCATATCCCATCAATGCTTGTTACTAACTCAACTTCTTCCCGTAGTTGTGTGCTTTCTCTCTCCCCTCTCTCTCCTTCTGTTGCTTTCTGCAGGTGTTTCTGCCTCTGGAGCTGTAGAGTCTGGATCTATGGTTACAGCCACCTGCTGCCCCCGTGCTCCTGCTCTGCACCCGCTGCTGCTATTACTGTTATTGCCCTTATTATTAGTATTACTATTATAATATTGCTCTTAGTATTATTTCTGTTAATATTAACATCAATACCATTACCACAACTATTACTTTACATCTCTATGTGGAACTGTATTGTGTTGATGTATGTTCTTTCCTCCTGCTCTCCCCCCCCCTTCAACCCAACCGGTCGAGACAGATGACCGCCCACCCAAAGCCTGCTCTGGGTTTTCTACCTGTTAAAAGGGAGTTTTTCCTTGCCACTGTCGCCTAGTGTTGCTCATGGTGGGAATTGTTGGGTCTCTGTACATATAAAGAGTCGGTCTAGACCTGCCCTGAGATAACTTTGTTATGATATGGCACTATAATTGAATGATCATTGGTTCTTTACAGTGAACTTAGTACCACCAACCTCATTAACATACTAACAGAAATAAATAAATAGATATGTAGAAATACAGAAAAAAAAGTACATTTTGAAAAATGTAAAAATAAAGATGACTTACTAACATGTACTTATTCATGCATTTATTGTTTAACTATTAATCCCAGCTTTCATTCGTTTATAACTATTTATTAATAAAACTATTAATAGATGTAGTTATATTTTATTTGATGAATAATCATTTTCGTCATCCTTGATAATGTCAAAATGTGAAGATAGGCCTATCTCGGTTCACAACCTATATTTAAGTTTGTATGTATGGCGGCCTCTAGTGGCCATAGTAATTATGACGGGAGAAACGGCGGAAGTCGGGTGAGGCAGTATAAAGAGCAACAAAGTCCGCGTTTGGAGAGGTTCGGGTAGATGGATTAGACAAACAACACAGGACTTTGACACATTTTGACCAAAAGATTTAGTTTTGCTGGCATTTGTTCCCAGAAAAGTTTTGAAACATTTCTTTGTAAGAAGTGAAAAATATGGTTTCATTTAGTATTCAGTATTTATTTCTTTTATTTAAACAATGTCACTTCCTGTGTCAAGCCTCTCACAAGACCAAATCAGGTGTTTATTGTTATCCTCCTTATATGTACTTTTGTTTCTGATTAGCTCCTTGGATTACCTCTGTCCACCTTGTGTCCCAGTACTGGAATCCCTTCTTGGGAAAGACCACACTTTTTAGGTTTGGCCACAAGATGGAACCAAAGGACTGCATCTGGCCATCTTGGTCTACATTCTCATTAATATTCCTTTCACTTCATTATTTGTCCTTAATCCTTCAATTTTTTCAATTACGTTTTCTAATGTGTTTTTCTGTTTATCCCCTCTTTATTAATTTCTAGGTGATTTAGTTGTACACTTCTCTTCTTTCTCTCAGCCATTAATGAGTGGATGAGGAAGAACTTCCCAAAGTGAATGAAGATAAGACTGAGATCCCTCTAGTTGGCCCAAAAAATAAGAGGGATCCTGTTCTTGCTAAACTGGGACATCTGGCCTCCCAGACACGACCACAAGTAAGAAACCTATCTGGCTTCAATGACAGCTGTTACGGTAAAGAACTTAAGGTTTTAGGTTTATATAATACAGCTTTACCAAGTTTTTGTTAACAGATAAAAAGTACTTTTCTTTCAATTAACATGTGTATCTGTTGCTGTAAAAGTGCCCAACGTGTGCTAATGCTTTTAGGTTCCAAGAATATTCTTCTGGATTCCACAACTTTAACAACTGTGTCATCATAATTGTGTAATCTTCTGCTGTCTGGTTTGTTGGTAAGGCAGCCATAAATGCTTTGTGTAATACAATTCCAGCCAGCAATTATATATCAGAAAAAAGTTTAAGCATATCCAACTTTGTAAATAAATAACTTTGGCAATGATTTATTGATAATGGATATAACTTTACTATGTTGTTTAGACAACCAGTGGACACATGCTGGACACTCATTCTTCAGTGACAACCGGTACCACCACCAAATAGTGAGGAGAGCATTCCACCACTTGTCATTAACAAGAGCAAGTTTGACTTCTCTTGCTACCAGTGCGGATACCACCCAGCTGTGGTTGTGGCAGATGCTAATTGGAAACTGGCCTTTGATATCCCACATAAGAATATTTTTGCTATGTCATTCATCCATCGTAAAATTCCAGTAATAATGAAGATTCTGATAACTAACGCACATATACAGATGTGTGCCTGTATCGAGGATGTTAGGTGGGCAAGGATTAAATATTAATAACTTCCTTCTGATTGTTGCTATGGCAAATTTTGCATCTTTGTTGGAATAATATTTGTAGGTAGCAGTGACTCTATGCTTCTCTGTGAAAGGTTGTGTGGTTGTCATGCCTTTTGTAATTGTGTTAAAAACTTCATTTGCAGTTGGGACATTTAAAAGGCCTTATCCAGATACCATATCTGACAAAGACCTAGAAGTGGACATTGTAAAGGTATGGTCAGATCTGGACAGGTCACTAAGAGTGGAAGGTTTGGAATACATAGTGACAGTGCTCTACATCATCACTATCTATATCTATATTATATTAAGCAGTCATACTTAAGCTATAAGTCACAGTTCACAGACCCTCAGAGTGCTAACTACTGTATACTGCTCTGAGACGAGAATATCCCCCATCTGTAAAAAGCAAGACTGCAAGGGGCAAATGTAAACAAGTTCTCCGTGACAGACCAGAGTCACTCTTCCTCGACCAGTATAAAGATGGGAGGACATGTAATTTAATCTTCTACACTGATGAACCCTATGCCTAGCTAAATGTTATCAGCACTCACTACGAGAGAGCAGGTATCTGCAATGGATGGAAGATAAGTGTATTGGAAGAAAATGACCCAGACAACACCATCATGACAGTCAACCTGTTAAAAATGGAACCTCCACCTCTTCTCTCCCCGCACCTGACCGAGAGCCTACAGACGCTGGCACTGACTCTCCCCCTGCTAGAGCACTCAGGCTCTGAACATCATGAGGCAACAGTTTGCCCAGGTGGATGTAGAGCTGGTACAGCTCAGGGAGCAGCTGGACCAACAGCAGCCTAACTCTCCCTCCTTTCCTAACCCTCTTCAGGAGAGAACAGGAGGACATCCTCAACACACAGCTGAGAGAGCTCCAGTGGACTCACCTCTCTTACTCTACTGAGAAGGGCTGAAATGATCCTAGTCATGGTCTCCAACGGGAAGATCCTAGATGAACAGTCACTTTTCCCAAGACAGAGTAGAGAAGATCAGGTGCCCCAACACCCTGAGAGCCCTGGAGCTCTTGACGTGGCTGAGGTGGGATCACCCAGACATATTATAATCCACACAGGCATCAACGACCTAAGGTTCCAACAGAAGAGAGTGGCAGACTCACTCAGAAGAATGATTGAAAAAGCCTCCACCACCTTCCCAACCAGCAGGATCATCATCTCCACCCTCCTGCAAAGAAGAGACTTCCACCCCCACACAATACACAGGATGAACACCAGCGACTCCAGGGACTGTGCCATGAAGCCCAATGTGTTCCTGGCTCACCACCCAACATTAGACCTGTATGACCATATACACCTGTACAAAAGAGGCAATCCCCATCCTGGCCAAGAGTCTGAAAGACGTCGCCATCACAGACCCCACCCAGACCTTCAAGATACCACCAGCCCAGGCTGCCAGCAAGGATACCCAGGATGCCACAGCCACCACAGCATCACCAACACACCCCGCAGCCAAGTCAACACAGGACCCCACAACCCATCCAGAGCCCCCCCAGCCCAGAGCCCCAGCACCCCTCCTCCTCCTAGCAGTACAGTACAGCCAACTCTACAGGGACCCCAACCTACCCTAATGGAACTATGCTGGGTTTGTGAGAGGAGCAGCACCCCCACCCCCCACTGGTGACCTCAGGCAGATACAGCACATGTTACAACACACCTACTCTGCTCTAACCTCATAGCTAAATAGTATAAGAGCAGAGACAGAATGATAATGTAAAATTTATGAGATAAAATTAAATATGATGGAATCATAATCCCCTGTGGTAAATGGACTTCACTTATATAGAGCTTTTCAACCTTATCGATTCCCAAAGCACTTGGTCTCATTTACCCATTCACACACACCGATGGTGACGGAGCTGCCATGCAAGGTGCTAACCTCCATCTGGAGCAACTTAGGGTTCAGTGTCTTGTAGTTGTGTGCTTTCTCTCCTCTGTCTCTCTCTCCTTCTGTTGCTTTCTGCAGGTCTTTCTGCCTCCGGAGCTGTAGAGTCTGGATCTATGGTTGCAGGCCACCTGCTGCCCCCATGTTCCTGCTCAACAGCCACTGCTGCTATTATTGTTATTTCTCTTATTATTAGTATTACTATTATTATTGTAGCCGGGTGGTAAATCTATTCAGATATAATTCTCCACTTAGGCTTAGTATAGTTCTGAAAGTTTGTTAAATTTTAATACATGTGTTCTTTGTTGTTTGCTTCACATTGTGCTTGACTTAAACAAGGTTACATTTAAAAGAAGATTGTAAGTGGGCTCTCACAGACTCACTTGCTATTGCTTATTTTGGTCACAAGGTGGCAGCGTTGAGCAGTTCTATTGTTACTCAGCCGAGTGCATCTTGGTCTTCCTGTTTGCGTGCGAACGTTCTGGAGATTTGCAGAGTGGATGGTGCTGTAAATACATACATATCTTGTAAAATATTCCTGTACAAATACTTACACGACGACATCTGCTGATATGTAATGTGAAAGTTTGATTTAGACACTACTGGAATTCATGTCCTGGAACTGTGGGCGCCAGCCGTTGACCACTGTTCTCAATTGCATGGCAAGGTAATGTTAGCATGCACTAAGCTACACTGTGCGATTGTACTTTGTTACATGAGGAATGGTACAGGTTTTACATCAATTTTATTTGAAGGTATATGACAGTGTGTTGAGTTGTGCAATCTCCAGGAAGTTCCACGTGGGTTTAGTGAAACGTTTGGAATATAACTGTCCTTTACATTTATACATTGTACGTTCCCAGAATAATTCTGTGGGTTCATTGTTGATAAATGT
Source organism: Macquaria australasica (assembly GCA_005408345.1). NCBI lineage: Eukaryota > Metazoa > Chordata > Actinopteri > Centrarchiformes > Percichthyidae > Macquaria > Macquaria australasica. Next base: position 23,748 of record SEMN01001455.1, on the reverse strand, counting down.
GTATTTATCTGGTTTTATTTTATGTTTTCTGTCGCTATTCATAGCCACTGCCGTATTTTGTTTCCCATCGTTTTCTTCTTGTAAATTGTGTTTTTTTTTTAGAAACCACAACAAACTGATCGAGCAGCCCTCTAAAAGGACTCATACACTCTGTTAAAATGACCTGTTGCAAATGTGGTCAAAAATGAAATTAAAGCTACAAAAAACCCGGAAGTAATTGTGTCCTGTGTGGCATCTAATTCCATGGGCTACATAATATTGCTATTAATATTATTTTTATTAATATTAACATCAATACCATTACCACTAGTATTACTTTACATCTCTATGTGGAACTGTACTGTACTACTGTATGTTCTCTTTCTTCCTGCTCTCTCTCTCTCTCTCGAGGCAGATGACCGTCCATCCAGAGCCTGGTTCTGGTTCTGCTAAAGGGAGTTTTTCCTTGCCACTGTCGCCTAGTGCTTGCTCATGGTGAGAATTGTTGGGTCTCTGTAAATATAAAGAGTTGGTCTAGACCTGCTCTATATGAAAAGTGCCCTGAGATAACTTTATGATATGGCGCTATATAAATAAAACTGAATGGAATTGAAATGAAATGTTTATTCCTACCATAGCTATTTTCCATTCTAATATTCCATAACACTTGAATCATCCTTTGTAAGATTACCTGCCATGTCCTTTACCCATTATTTGTCTTCAGGTGCCGTGGAAGTCAAAATCATGCACAACATTGGGCGAAACAAATTTTATTGGTTATATTGACAAGGTCATCATGTTAATCTGTTTCCCTGAAAAAGTCACAAGTAGGCATGTCAAAATCAACCCAGCGGTGTTCAAAGCAATGTGTAAAAAGTTCAACTGTTAGACTCCTGACAAGCAAGGGATAAAAAGTATCCTCAAATTAATGTTTTATTCAAGCAAGTGTGCAAGTTTGGTGGTTCAGCAGATTTATCTGAAAATGATTAACTCAAAAGCAAATGTTGGTGACATTGTTTAACTTTTGCATATCTGAGATATAGAAATTGACAATCAGTTAGGAAGTTAGTTAGAATAAGTTATAAGTTATATACGTTTCCAACTCTGACTTTGAACCAATACTGTAGAATGGCCCACTAATCTATTTAAAAGCCAAATCTTATGAGATCTTAGGGGTATAATTCTGGTGTCCCCTCTAAACCTTCAGAATTTCATACACAGACCAAATACAGTATTTTTGAATTCAACCGCCAAGTAAAAACATTGTCAGAAGTTTTGCTTAATGAACTTGACACCCTTCCCATAACTGTCCTCCTCCTTCCTATGATCTGTGTATTCAGTTTCTGCAACCTGTTCATGAAAACAATGCTTTGGGACAGCCCCACTCTGGTGGGTCTCTTTTCCAAAATGAATGAGTCTATGTGGGTCAAAAGGTTGACTGTCTCACATTATGTGGTACCAGCAACTTTAATGCCTTGAAAACATCTGTTGAACAGACATACAACAGACAACATTTTCTTACCCGACAATCAGATCGTTCCCTCTGTGAGCAGAGCGTGACAGTGTGAGTGTTGTAATTTACACTTGAAATATTCATTTTGAGTTTAGCAAACAAGTCTTTATCAGTGCTGTGCTCCGAATCTACGTTTCACACAGTCATTCCAGCACCTCCTTTCAGACACTTAATTAACCCCTGCATTAATTGGATGCTACTCCATTTTCATCAGTGTCTCAGTGGCTTCATGCTACGGAGCCCCGGAGTAGCCATAGAGAGAAACAAAATATATATGTCGAGGACACATTTACTACATCGAGCGCTCGAAATGCTATTGCAATTTGTTACCACATTTTGGTTTATTTGTGCGCACAAGATAAGTGTATATACAGAGAACCAGCACAACAGACCTCTCTCTCGTTGACTGCCCCTTCACTTCCCTGTCGTCTACACACAACAAACAGCGCTGTTCATGGTTCTCAAACAACAGCGGCGATATCCATTGTTCTGAAACAACAGCTAAGCAATAGTCACATGTATCTCGACCAATCATTTTGTTGTTTTTGCTATTTTTTCTATAGATACATAAAGCTTAAACAGAGGGGTCTTGAGCTAAGCCCCCTCAAGACCCCTCGTGGCGCCAAGCCTGATTGCATCTCAATTGATAAATATGGGTTAGTTTACTAGATTAGGATATCACTCACCATGTGTTTGTTATAGTAGAACCTTAACACACGGATACAGTGAGCTAGCAAGTGCACCAACTGTACACTGACAATTAAGGACTAAACTATAAAATAAGCCTTAACTTGGTATCAATTTCTTCACCATAAGAAAGCCTACGTTGAACACATAGGTAGGCTAACTACACGTAACTGGGTATGTCTTAATCCAAGTATACCCACCGTGCATAAAGACGCACACATCTCCTTCAACAACACTGTTAGCTATCCCCTAAATTAAAAAAAGAGCTATGTGCCAGCTGTTTACATGTTTTTTTCTTTTTTTTCTAAAATTCAGTAACTCGGTTGTCTATGGGTTTGCTCTCTTACATTGTAAATGAATCATGTTCATGCGTTAACCTTGGACCTTTACGCTAAGATTTGCAATGTTTTTAACTAGCTCTAATATGCCTTCAGGGCAGAAGGTTGGAATAAGCTTTGATTGTCTGGCAAGTTGTCAGAAAAGGTACTGTGGTTTTTTGGCAAACTCTTATGTGTGCCTCGTTACTAGGGGTGTGAATCTCTAGGCACCCAACGATTTGATTTGATTACAATTCAGAGGGCTACGATGAAATTATAAAACGATTATCGATGCATCTTGATGCAGTGTCCGAAATTAAACTTTAAACTCACCTATTTCCTTCCGTTAACTGTTTTGTATTGGTTAGCAGGGACCCTACAATTTATTTTTGAGGGTTAACAGGTTAATTTGAAATTAATTTCTATGAAGGTAATGTTTATATTCCAAGATGTACTGATCAAATATGTTTTCCAGGATCCAGTGTTCGCAATTTAGTATTTTATGCAGTATTACTATTTTTGGATGCGTTGTATGGCTTCCACCACTAGATTGTACCTTTGAGTACGGTGAGAGAGTTTTGAAGTAGTAGAAGAACAACTTCCTCCGTTGTTGTACATTGCAGTCATAGACTGTATATATAGATGGACGATGTGACAGCTAGCCAAAAGTGAAGCCAAAACATCTCGATCACCCCCTGGTGGCTGGCTGCAGTATAGGTCATAAACCCCGCCCGTATCCGGGGTATTTTGGCTTAATTTTTTACAGTGGGAGGAGGTGGAGACACGTCCATCTTTATATACAGTCTATGGTTGTAGTAGTTATCACAAAGCTAGCAGAAAAAAAATATGCTGGCGGACTCTGGCTGCAACAGATGACTATTTTGGCAGGCAACCTTCCGAGATTTACTCGCCAAACGGAATTGCCGGTTGGATTGTATCCGTCTTCGGTTGTTCACGCTCGGCCGTCCTCACCAGCCCATGTAGCCTAGCTTAAAACGTAAACACAGCACGTTTTACATCCGTTACGTTTCACCATACAATTGGTTCAGCCGCAAGGAACGTACTACATACAGCCCAGGCTTACAAAATTCTAACAGGCGATTATAATGTCGCGAACTGAGTTTTAAATTTCCAATTATTGAGTTCTCTGTATCGAGACATAATTGTTCAAAAGAGAATCGCGATGCATCTAAGAATCGATTTTTTTCCACACCTCTACTCGTAACGCATACAAGTGCATTACGCACTGTTTCTTCATTTTCATCTGCTGGTTCTGGAACCAGATCATCTGCTGTTCCATCAGGTTAAGCGCGCGCCACCTCATGCCACTGGTCCCACATGAGGTACATGTTTAACAGGAACTCCTCCAGCTCAAGCGTCTGGTATTTGGTGTGCAGGTGCCGCTTCTTCCTGGAGGAGTGCGCGTAATGCACTTGTATACAGGACAGGGCACACATAAGAGTTTGCCAGTCCGTTTTCTGACGACTTTCCAGACAATCATAACTTATTTCAGCATTTGGCCCTGAAGGCATATTAGGGCTAGTTAAAAACTTTGCAAATATTAGAGTAAAGGTCCAAGATTAATGCATGAACATGAAACATTTAGAATGTAAGAGAGGTGGGTATACTTGGATTAAGATGTGTGCACGATTTAACCAAAATGTGATAATAAATTGTATCTTGTGCGCACAAATTAACCAAAAGGGGATAACGAATTGTCTTTTGTGCGCACGGAACAGCATTTCGAACACTCGATGTAGTAAAACGTGGCCTTGATATATATTTTTTCTCTCTATGGCCACTCTGGGGCTCCGTACGATGCTGCCTTCAGCTGGTGCTCAGTTGGCATGATATTCACAACATATCTGACATGTATTCACTGTCTTATTCACAACTTTGAGAAACAAGGTAGAAAGTGTTTCTACATTGTTGTTGGAAAGTGTGACATGGTGCATGTATGTATTGATGAAACATTAACAGATGGCATTAGAAACTAATTATTATAAGGCCCCTCAGCCATTTAAATGTCTCATTAAGCTACCTATATTGCTCCGTTGGGAAATTAATGGGGAACAGCTGCCATGGTCATTTTAAAGTGGTATTGCAGGGCCATGATGATTCACACTCTTGTGTGTTCCTGGTCATTTAGCAACTCATTTGCTTGATGCTGCTCCAGGCTAATTTAGAATCGAGTGAAGATCACAGCTGAAGCGTTGCAGAGATTCTGTGAATTTCTAATCAGGATATTTGTGGGACCCACAGTAATGTTGGACATATTAATGGACACTGGACACACCCCATTCTCATGTATTATTGTTTTTGTTGTTTTTGTTCATTATTATGTTCATTTGTAATCTGATACTGTATATGTACATTTGCATAGCTTCTGCAATATTTTAGGAGGTTAATTTATGGTTACAGTGAGTAAAACTCATACGGGCACTTTGGGCAGCTTAGGGGTCCTTTTGGGTAAGACACTAGAGGGCGCATGCGTCATTCAGTGGACCTAGATAGCAAAATGCAGTATGCAGCTACGTTGCGCTGATGTGCTTGTGTTTCTGTATTTTCAGAAAAGAAGTAAAGGACTGTTATAAACATATGCACGCTCGGAAGTCCTTTTTTTGCCCAAGTGTGCAACATATTGAAACTGAAAAATACATATCTTACGTTACATATTTGCAGAGGACATTTTGAGAGCATATTAAAAGTTATCTCACTTAGCTAAAACTGACCACAAACTGAGAAGTGCCATTTTAATCACATGTACACTGTGTTTTATCATAATCTGACTATATAAGTGTGTGGCACTGGAACATTTACAGTTACTACTGCAGTCACCTCATCCATAGTCTAACAGGAGCACTGTCAAGCCACAAGTATGCACAGCAGATCCACTGCTCAATGTGCAACCAGCACCAGACTGTTGTAAAATAACCACAGAAACCTCCATGCTAATGTGCACATCAAACTTGTCGGTTATGATTAATTCTTCTATACAGCTTCCACTGCAATAAATCAGTATTGAAGACTGACACATTAAGAACAGTTCACACAGTCCCATAACAAATTGTAGGTCAATTAAAACTTCTCTCTCCACTAATAACTCCCTCGGACCTTCCATTCCTGCCATTCCTCCCCCAGTGTCTCCATCAAAAAGCAACGGTTACCTGGAGCAACTACTGCGCATCTCATCTTCTTTTTAAATAGTCTGGCAGAAGTACAATTTGAAGCGCCGCATTGTTAATTACAATACAGGTATACATGTGGCTGTGATGACCAACATAATGTAACAGAGATTCTTAGGGTTAAATTCCCTGAAACAAAAGATTATTTGGAAAATGTGAATCATTACCTGTATTATTGTGGAGAGCCCTGCATATAAAGGAGACAAGAGTAGTGAGTGTGATTGACCATGATTGTAACACCCACCCAAATATGATAGTGTATTCTCTCTGATCCTGTGTAATTGTCATGAACATTTTTGAACTTGCTCTCATCTGTTTCTCCTACATTAAGGCAACCTGGTGAGTCAGTTTGTTTTATTAACTTATTAAGCAGCTGTTTGATAAGTTGTTTGAGAGATAAGGGGAGAGGTAAAATAGTTTGTAAAGTCAGCAGGTCATAGCTGTAAAATACAATACTGGTTCATTGTTCTGATTGTGGTAGGGTCTGTTTTACAGTTTAAGTGGGTTTAAAGATTTTGCCTCTGTTGGCTAATTAATGCTTAGTGGGAGCTACACTGTTTGTGTTTACATTAATATTATTTTAATATTACTATCACACCAGTGCATTTTTCTGATTACAGATATTGATTCTGTCACATTCATCACATTCTATTACAGAGACTAGAACATTTAATTGGCATTAAAGGCACCGCACTAAGCTGGTTTAAATTCTATTTATCAGATCAATATCAGTTTATACATGTTAACGATGAATCCTCTATGCACGCCAAAATTAGTCAGAATTCCACAAGGGTCTGTGCTTGGATCAATTCTATTGACCTTATATATGCTTCCTTTAGGCAATATTATTAGGAAGCACTCCATAAAATTTCACTGTTATGCAGATGATACCCAATTATATTTATCAATCAAGCCAGATGAAACCAATCAATTAGCTAAACTTCAAGCATGCCGTAAGGACATAAAAACCTGGATGACCTGTAATTTTCTGACTCAGACAAAACCGAAGTTATTGTACTTGGCCCCGAACACCTTCGAAACACATTATCTAAAGATATAGTTTCTCTAGATGGCATTGCCCTGGCCTCCAGCGACACCGCAAGGAATCTTGGAGTTATCTTTGATCAGGATATGTCCTTTAACTCCCACATAAAACAAACTTCAAGGACTGCCTTTTTTCATTTACATAACATTGCAAAAATCAGGCACATCCTGTCTCAAGATGCAGAAAAACTAGTCCATGCATTTATTACGTCTAGGCTGGATTATTACAAGTCTCTATTATCAGGCTGCCCCAATAAGTCCCTTAAGACTCTCCAGCTGATCCAGAATGCTGTGGCACGTTTACTGACAAGAACCAGGAAAAGGGATCATATTTCTCTAATATTAGCTTCTCCCTCCCTGTAAAAACAAGAATAGAATTTAAAATCCTTCTCCTCACCTTCATAGCCCTAAATGGTCAGGCACCATAATATCTTAAAGAGCTCATAGTACCCTATTACCCCACTAGAGCACTGCCCTCCCAGAATGCAGGGTTCCTTGTGGTTCCTAGAGTCTCCAAAAGTAGAATAGGAGCCAGAGCTATCAAGCTCCTCTCCTGTGGAAGCTGCTTCCAGTTTGTGTATGGGAGGCAGACAACTTCCTCACATTTAAGAGTAGGCTTAAGACTTTCCTCTTTGATAAAGCTTATAGGTGAACCCTGAACCACCCCTTAGTTATGCTGCTATAGGCCTAGACTGCCGGGGGACTTCCTATGATGCACTGAGCTCCTCTCTCCTCCTCTCCCTCTTCATCTGTACGCACTCTTATCCCATTAATGCTTGTTACTAACTCGACTTCTTCTCTTTCCCATAGTTGTGTGCTTTTTCTCTCCTCTCTCTCTCCTTCTGTTGCTTTCTGCAGGTATTTCTGCCACCGAAGCTGTAGAGTCTGGATCTCTGGTTGCAGGCCACCTGCTGCCCCCATGTTCCTGCTCAACAGCCGCTGCTGCTATTATTGTTATTTCTCTTATTATTAGTATTACTATTATTATTTTGTTATTAGTATTATGTTTATTAATATTAACATCAATACCATTACCACAACTATTACTTTACATCTCTATGTAGAACTGTACTGTACTACTGCCAATCAGCTCGATTAAGTATAGCCTACTTTCTTTATTACACACAGTAATGAAATAATGACTGAATAACTAAATGACTAATGAAAAAGCAAGAGCAAGAAAAATAGAGTAGCCTGCAGTTGTTATGGTTATTTAATTTAGTTTAATTGTTGAATCTGCCCTCTTTTCTCTTGTAAAACAGTCATGTAACTTCTTTTATCTATGGGCTGTAGCTCACCTGTCGCCAAGAAGCGCAGCGTTATCATCAGCCGTTCCCCTGGTGAAATGCTGTCTCGATAGTTAGTGTTTTCTCTGCTGATTAGATGTGACACCAACTCCTCTAAATGACTGAATTGCTCTGGGAATAGACGCGAGAAATTTACAAAAGAGGGGAGGTCTCTTGTCTCAAGTTCACGGCATAAATTTGAAATTCCATTGAAGCACCCATGGACCCAATTTCTCTACCCTCTCGTTTTTTTTGTTTTCACCATTTCATCAATACTAAAAATGCAACTATAGCAAGTAACTCACTATCACTATTGTCATTCATATTTTAAGACGCTACAAATTATATTCAGCTGCAAAAAATGTCTGAAAAGCCGGCAGTTACAACGGAAGTACAAAGAGTCATTGCTATGGTTTGGTTTGAGCTGACAGACTTGGGATGCGCTCTGTGATCATCATGGGGAGGACTTCAACAGTATGATGGACTGCATCACTGACTACATCACTTTCTGTGTGGACATCACCTACCGGGTCCTCAAAGTCTGTGTCGACTAGCTGTGTGGGATTCTTCAACACCTTTTTAACCTGTGCCTGACCCAGGAGAAGGTACCGGTGCTGTGGACATCCTGCCTGATTCCGGTGCCAAAGAAGGTGTCTCCCCAAGACCTCAATGACCATTGACCAGTTGCCCTGACATGTCATGAAGGTCATGGAGAGGCTTATTTTGTCCCATCTTCAACCTCAGGTGAGCACATCTCTTATAAAGAGTACGGTCTAGACCTGCTCTATATGAAAAGTGTCCTGAGATAACTTTGATTTGGCACTATATAAATAAAACTGAATTGAATTGAATTGAATTGAATTGGAATTGACAATGCCAGCATCTACCTGCTGCAGCATGCTCACTCACATCTGGACAGTGCAGGAAGCACTGTGAGGACTGTGTTTTTTGACTTCTCAAGTGCCTTCAACACAATCCAGCCCCAGCTGCTGAGTGAAAAGCTTCACAGGATGCAGGTAGACGCCTCCACCATCTCCTGGATTACTGTCTACCTGACAAACAGACCGCAGTTTGTGCTGCTGCAGAACTGCATGTCTGACACGGTGATGAGCAGCACAGCAGCCCGCAAGGGATCATATTGTTGCCTCTTTTGTTCACAAATACATCTCAGACTTTCAGTACTGAAAAGATGATGACTCTGCAGTAGTTGGGTGTATCATGGTGGACATGAGTACAGGGACCTGGTGGCCAGCTTTGCAGAGTGGTGCAGAGGGAACCACCTACTCCTGAATGTGACCAAAACCAGGGAGATGGCCATAGACTTCAGGAGAACAAGGACTGTTGTTGAGCCCAATAACATTCTGGGAGAGGAGAGGTGGTGGATAAATACAAATACCTTGGAGTTCACATTGACAACAGATTGGACTGGAAAAGTAACACAGAGGCTGTTTACAGGAAAGGACAGAGCAGACTCTACTTTCTGAGGAAACTCAGGTCTTTTAATGTGTGCAACAAGATTTTGCAGAACTTTTATCAGTCTGTTGTTGCAATTTTCTTTGCTGCCATGTACTTGGCCAGTGCCATCAGAGCTGGTGACCAAAACAAACTGAATAAAGTGACCGGCTCTGTTCTGGGATCTACCCTGGAGCTGAGCTGGTGGAGAAGAGGATACTGCACAAACTACTGTGCATCATGGAAAATACCTCACACCTTAACAATCTCCTGGTCAAATAGCAGAGCACTTTCAGTAACTGACTGATCTAGCTCTGCTGTGACAAGGACCGCTACAGGAGGTTGGTCCTGCCAGCTGCCATCTCCCTGTACAACCAGTCCCCTCTGCATCAGGACCGGGGGGTTGGGGGGCAGAAGGTGAAGCCCCACGCTTCCCCCTAACGAACAGACCAAGACATATTTTCTATTATTTATACTTGCATTTAATTTTGCGCTATTTCCACCTCACTAGGTTTTACTTGGCTACCACTGCACAGCATTACACATGTATATATTGTATGTACAGAAACAATTCTTCCAAGTTATTTATCCATCTATCTACCCAGCAAACATGCAATGTCAGGAAGACGTTCAGATCATGTCTGTATAACGTCCGTCAGTTCAGTATCCGACCGTCTGATTAGGACGCCTCTTGGATGTCTGTGGACGTGAAATAAAGGTTCATTATCTGAAAGTCTGAATAGGACCCCTCTTGGATGTCTGTGGACGTACAATAGAGGTTCATTATCTGAACATTTGGTCATGACCCATTTGAGACGTCTGTGGCTGTGCAAGAAAAGCTAAATATCTGGATGTCTAGCCAGGACCGCTTTTAGAGGTCTACAGACGTCCAAGACAGGTTCAATATCTGAACCAATCTAAACTGTGTTATTATAGTGCCATTGTGAAATGAAACGGGTTTATTGACAAAATGTCATGTTTAAATAAATAAAAAGAATGAAATTGTTATGAAAATGGCAATAATGACACAAGTACACGAGTCAAGAACTCCGTAGCAACCTTTAGACTGAGACTGAATGAATTAATTGGCTATCTTTTTCCCTTTTACAAGGTTGGTGCCCCGAGGTGAATTTAATACTAGTTAAATTCTGTTATTTAATATAAATATTGATTACTTCTGATTGCCGAAGTTGAGTATCATATCTCTATTAATTTTGTACCAATTTGTATTGAGACCTATGTATTATGTGCTTTGTATTTGGTGCAGCTATGTCAGACTAATAGCATAAATTCAATCAGGAAGACTAACTATCTTCATGCTTGTGAAACGGTAAGCTTAATTTCAATCAGGACAGACGTAATTGAAGAGATGCTTAAAGAATAATAAAATTAGTGCATGACAACATAGTTTCAGGGGGTAGTGATGCCGTGAGCTGTACAGGAATATCCCCCCAAAAGAAATTATTGTTCCTTTCCTTACCAGGTAGCAGCAGATTTCTAGATAAAGTATAGAATATGAGGTTTTGTCACAGAGAACATAGCTGATAAGCAAGGGCATTTAATTATTTGTTTTATTTGTATTTATTAATGGTTAAGGTAGTGGATGACCAGCAATGACCCTGAACTAACAGACTGAGGCCAGCAATGGTTGATCATGATGCAATGAATGAGGTCATGTTGACCAGGGTACAATGAATGAGGTTGGCAATTAGCAGAATGCAATAGCAATTAGCAGATTACAGTGTATATGACACCATTTACCGGAATACAATCAATGTGAGCAATTAGAACAATTAGAAACAATGTGACAATGAAAACGTAGAAATTAGCAGAATACGATGAATATGAAGTAATTAGCGGATTACAATGAATATGACACCACTTACCAGAAAATAATGAATATGACACCACTAGGGGCAACTGTGGCTCATGAGGTCAGGAGGTAGAGCGGGTCGTCCATTAATCCCAGGGTTGGTGGTTCAATCCCCGGCTGCTCTTGTCCCTGTGTCATGTTCGCGCGGATCAAAAATCTTGGGACAGAATCATTCCTATACAAATGCTGTTTAAATAATTTGCTTATAGTAATCAAGTGGTCTGCTTACAGTGTTCATTTGGGTCCTTGAAAAGCCTAGTCTCCTCGAAGCAAACTGCCAAAAACGAGATGAGATGCAGCAGCCAAATTTGGTGTTCTTAAGGCTACAGTATGTACTAAGCTACCACATTTCCTCAAATAAAAACTGGTAGTCAAGTAAAAGCCGGGTCTCCAGTCATGGCAGGGGGTGTGGTCGACATGAACAAATAAAAGCCGGCCCTCAATATAGGCCGGGGAAAAAAGGGTGGATAAACTCCCGGTGGCTGTCGTATTATGTGCATGCCAACTACTGTAAGCATAATGGACATTTCCATCGCTTTAAATTAATAAATTAATTAATATCATCATGCTATTTTCAACACTGTTGTTCTGGATTACTCATCTAATGTGTTATTGTCCAATTTCAGTCACTGTGGGTGCATGTGTGTTAATGCACCATATAGAGACAGAGCGCATTTAAGTCCCGCCCACACCGGAGGGGAAAACAATTCATCGCTCTCCATTGACTTTGTATTGTGTGAAGGTGCCTCCTTGTCACTTCGGTCTACTAGCAAACAACAGAAACATGCCTAAAAGCTGCTGTGTGGTAGGACACACTACCAACAGGGTAAAGAACCCAGAACTAAGTTTTTATAAGCTGCCGAACTTAAAAACAGAACCTTTAAGAAGACAAAAGTGGATCCAGATGTGAGGCATCAGCAGGAAGAATGGGAACACTGTGGGATCCTGACACTTTACATTTTGTCAGTGGTAGCATAAATCAAATATCCAAATGTCAGTTTTAGGCTAACTATATTGCTGTAAATTAAGCTAAAGCATTTTGTATGCAACTTGTGTAGTGGAATGTGGCTAAAACTGCAGTATTATGTTTGCAGGTGCCTTAGCTAACTACAGCTTGAGAAGAGACACTGAGATAGACTGACAATATTGAGTTTGTCCTCTCTGGTAGACATAGGGTGCTACAATAATCCTTTGACATACTGAAATGGTTTTAGCTAGCTACAGGCATTTTGTTAGCGTTTCAGCCCTTGGTTGCATATTGTGGCACTGATTGTTTTCCCCTTCAGTGGGCGTGGTTTATAGAGTATGTTACGACCCCTCCCCTTTCTGCCTGCAGCTGATTGTTCTTTTCCTGCAGGAGCTTGCAATCAGAGGGTCGTTGGGGTGAGGACGTGGCACCTGTGTGGGTCTTTACCAAGGCTATATTACCTGCCTGGTGTCATTGTGTCTTTCTCTCTCTCCTAGGATCCACGCTGTCCAGGTTTTGGTTTGGTTTTCCATTTTTGCTGCCTACAACACTTGCACAAATATACATTCTTCACTCACCCATACATTCCACTCACTACTGATGCTCATACTTTCCACACCTCATGCCTTCCTTATAAATAGTTCTGTTTGTTTATTTCAATTCAATTCAATTCAGTTTTATTTATATAGCGCCATATCATAACAAAGTTATCTCAGGGCACTTTTTCGAATAGAGCAGGTCTAGACCGACTCTTTATATTTACAGAGACCCAACAGTTCCCACCATGAGCAAGCACTATGCGACAGTGGCAAGGAAAAACTCCCTTTCTAATAAAATCCTTAATTGGCTCTCTGATATGACTTGCCTCTCCTCTTTGTCACATACGTTGAGCCAGTTTGTGACAAGTATGACCTGTTGGGCTCTGTCTCTCTGGGAAACTTGCAAGTCAATGTGTTTTCCACAACACGTTTCCTGCAAATGTTTAAGAATAAAAGCCTTGTTAAGAAATGAAGGATAAGGGTTTCTGTCCACTGAAACGCTAGAGGGCTTTTAATTTGAAACTGATACAGAAGGGTTAAGTAACAGCGTAATGCAGTAACTTTAACAGAGCAAACAGGAGCGGATCAAAACAAGGCTTTGTACTAAAATATGACCAATTATACTTATCAGACAGGGTGAATTACAAATAAAGGGCTGCCTCTAATACAAGCCTGCTTCAAATAAAGACCTGGTATGCTACCTTCTCCAGTTCAGGTAAATAAAGGCCCCGGTCACTATTTAAGAAAATATGGTAAGTACAGTCATTTGAAACCTAAAGTAAACTACAAAGGTGTGGAGGCCATAAGGAGACTGCCTAGCAAGACAGAGAGTGTGTTCGAAATCGCTTACTAACATACTGCATACTCAAACAGTAGTACAGCATACTGCCTACTAAATTAACAATAAGTATGACCAGCAGCCTCAAGCAATATGTCTTCTCTGCATCACATAACTGTATCGACAACATGAATGGTCCCAGCTACCGTTGAATGAAAATTGTTTATCACAAATGTAAATCAATGTAAACTCTTCCATTAAATCGAATATTGTCCAGTATAATTTTAAGGCAAATTAAAATTATTAAATATTTTAGTGTTAAATGTTTTTTCTACTCCCTAAAAACACTAAAGCTGTGTAATGAGTATGAGTATGTCACATAAAGAAATAAAAGATGAACATTTTTATCATCAGTAAGATGCTAAAATTATATTCATATTATTTATATTATATTTATTTTATACGAGATTAGAGCTAAATGTGTATTGTTCATCTCTCTTGAATAGACATGTAGTCATTTCCCTGGAGCTTTTATTTTCAGTTGTACCAATCTTTAAAATTGGTTTATCAGAATGTGTAACACTACAACTGTGCACAACCATACTGAAACACTGTATATACACCTATATATTTTTTTGTGACTTAAAATGTGAATTAGCAAAATGTGAATATTTCACTATAAATGTAATTAAATAGAACTGTGAAGCCCGTCACAAATGTACTTCATATTTTAACTTTAGCGTTTGTAGTAATTACATCGTTTTTATTAATTAAGTCCTTATATGAACAAAATGACATCATGGCAGCCATTTTACATGCAGTAAGAAAAAAGAATATACTTAAAAACTAATTACATAGGGTACATTCATCTGACTGTTACAGTCTACATGAGATAAAGCATTTTGGTATGAAAACCAGCATTTTTAAGAATCCTGTATCATAAATACATGTCTGGCATTTGTAACAAACCAAACTGCTTGAAAATCAATTCAAAATTCAGCGAGTTCTGATGATTTTAAATGTGGTTAGGCCTCCTGCCGCCATAGACTACATGCATTAGGAAGCACAGCTTCCCTGTACCAATATATATGCCGTGTTGACGTATCACTCCAATGAACAGCAGTGGCCAGTGAGGTAGCTTATCGCATGTACACGTTTGGCACTGAGTCCAAAGTGGTAGGGGTTTAAAGATGTGATTGGCCCAGCCCAGTGTCAATTAAAAAACAAAACAAAACAATAGGCTGACAACCAAAGTGCCCGGTCTGCCAGATGGCCAGTCCATCCCTGCTTGGGGCAGCTGAGGTCGTCCAGTAAGCTCACGTCGCATACTAGAAATTCTTGCTAATCTAGTATACATCCGGGTATTTCTCGCATACACTAAATCCACATGCTATGCAGTTGTAATGTACTACATGCTCAATTTGACGTCATACTTACTATGAATAGTATGTTAGTATGGAATTTCGAACACAGCCAGAACTTAGGCCGGAAGAGCAGCCCTTTTGTTCCTTTCATTACACTGTCCATATACATTTACCCTGAACAGGATAGGTAATCCGCAGGTGCAGCACTCAACAGACTAGTCTGCTAAAAAAGGTTCAGCTTCTACACAGTTATGTCTGGAAACGTTGTTCAAGATGCTCCCACTCGGAATCAATCACAGGTGAGCATAGCACAGTGCATGATGTCATGATGTTAGAATTCTGTTGACTTGCTTCTGACTTGTGGTGTTAGGTTCATATGGGCAGTTTATAGAACCGAGAGGAGCAGTTGCTCTCCACTGTCTGAATCTGTTTAACAGCCCTAGGTTTAAGATTTTCAAATGTCTGACTTTGGTGACTCCTAGGGGTAGTATCCAAAAAGACACTTTGACCCATACAAGATCAGATTTCCCATGGCATCCATGGAAGACTTGTTAAAGTGACAAGTGTGAAATGGTGAATCAGTTCAAATGGTAGTTTAATTTCAGCTGGACATTGTTCTCCCTGGTTGATTCAGATGAATCTACGAACACACCTTATCAGCAGAAACTAGTGATTTGAAAAATGCATTTTTGGCTGACATCGTGTATCATTCCGGGAAGGCTGGAACCTGTCCCAGTTAATCTCAAACAAGCTAAATGCTGAACTGTGTCCTTCAGTCACAACTTTTGATTTATTGCTAGATGTCATGACTGAACAATGATGTACTCAAAGGCCACATCTTATCCAGAATACATCTTGAATCATTTCCTCTACAAAAATACGGGATAAAATATCAAGTTATACGTATGAGTGTAAGTAAACAAACTGTTTACTGTAAGGAAATATATGTGAAAGTAACCATTTGCTATACCTCATATCTCACTTTTCTCTGCATTACTTACTATTTAATGTTACTATTAGGCCTCTCAAGAGCAAGTGTGTAAACCTCCCTACAGGATTCTGATATAGACAAAAAAGCACATTCAAATGAAACTGACTTTTTAATGATAAAGACAGCAGCAAATTAAAATTAAAACAGATGGTAGAAATATCTTTGTCATTACCACACCTGTACTCTCCCCCCTCTACATCTCTCTGTGTTTTCTCCTTGTCTTTGTGTTGCAGGTCCAGCTGTATTGCCCTATCTGTCCAGCAGATGTCCTCTGTGTGTTTCCCAAACACAGTTTAGAAGCTCCCTCCAGTTAAGCAATTATCCAGTCCCCTTTGTGTGCCTACTTGTTTGTTAGTGCCCCTTGTACATGAGTCATTCATCCTTCCCACGTTTCCTTGTATGCTTTAAACTTTTGCTTGGTCCTCAGTGGAGACCTAATCCTGTCTACTGGGCTACTGCTCTGCATTTGGGTACTTACCTACCTTCCTTGGGGCTTGACACCCTGTTTGCTTGGTGATGTATTTTAAGTCGGCCACCTTTACCTCTAGCATTTCATATTTAATGGCAATGTGAAGATATGAACAGAGGGGCCAAACAGCCTGAAGGTATCAGAGTTTAGAGCATTTAAAGGAAAATTTAAGCGATTTACTTACTGAGGGCATATTATACTCTTGAGTTCTCCCTGATGAATCCCGAGGCAGTCACAACAGGTGTGCAGGTGTAAAAAATGAAGTATTATTGTAAAGTAAGTATATCCTCCCAGAATTCCCTTCAACTTTAGGCGGTATCTTTGAAATGTTGATGTGTGATGAAAAATGGAAGCCAAGCTCAGTCTAATCTAATATCTACAGTATGGCTTAATTTAACGGCAAATTTCAGCTATGATAAGCCAACAAGTAGAATTACATGTCAAAGTCTGTCTTTTGTTGCCATGTCCTGTCTATTACTGTATATCCATTCAAGTGCTGTGTTTATCACACACTGGAAGAGACACACAGAGAAGCTCAACAAAGCCTCTCTAAATACATGTTTGTGTTGAGCATGATTCCACCTTCTGATCCTCAGGATCCAAGACGCAAACTCACAAAGCACGTCTGGCAAAAAAAGATAACAGCAGGAAGATGGTAGAAACTAAAGGTTTGAGTTGCCTTGTAAACAAAGGCTTCAACATGCCTTTACTCCATTCACCGCCACAGTACTTCAAGTAAAAGAGAACTTAAAACAGCTTTGTAGTTGAGCATTTGTGTTTTGCAGATAAAAAAAAAATTATTTGTAGTTCCCAGTTGACACTCCTAAAATGCCTGTGTGAGCTTTGTCGCCAATTTTAAACACTTAGCAGGAGGTTTCTGGTATCAGTTTGTGGAACTGCCTCCATCTACACATAAGAACTAATCCTGATGAAGTTATAGGTTGAACTGCTACCTACCCACACAGCTCTGCAGTGCAGACTACAGTCTGTATACATTTCTAGGCCTCCTGATACTAGGATGCTATATGAAAATACTGTGTGACAATGACTATAAACATGCAATTGAGATACTGTCAGTTCAGTCAGAGACACTTAAGTCAAGGAATTTACCATTTATATCAAATGGTTATACAGTTAGATTTGGTGGAAAAGGCTTGGCTGTTTGAGGGAGCTCTCAATGAATGTGTGCAGCAACAAGGATTCTGCTGGAGAACTAATCCCCCAATAATACACACATACATGAACACTAGATCTTAGTTGAATCAACAATACCCAAAATATAGCTCACAAGGAGGAGGTTGTGGTGGTGGAGGAGCTGCAGCAGCAAACAGCGTTGACATGAGCATATCAGCAGAGTGATAGTGAGATGTGTCATGTTATGATGGCCATGGACATTACTAGTCAACTGATAGCCACACAGCTGTGAATGAGCCAGTGATTGTGAAGCATGAATGAAATAGCTGATACCAATAAGCTGATGCAAGCACGACATCAGTTGTCTGCCTGAACTACGCTATGCTTCGGTAGATGTCAACAATTGTCGTTGCCTTCTGTATATGAATGAAAAGTAATGTAATCATTATATCTGCAACTATAAAATTGTTTTTCATGAGTCAGTGATCATTATGTGATAATGATCTGATTGTTGTTGGTAATTTTTTCAATTAGTTGATTAATTGTTTTGTCTTAAAAGAAAGAAAATAATCAAAAATGCCCATCACCATTTCCCAGGACTTAATGTGTGACATCTTCAGATATCTTGTTATGTTTGATCAGCAGTGTAAAACCCAAAGTTTTTCAAACTAAATTGATATAAAACAGAGAAAAGCAGCAAATTGTCGCATTTGAGAAACGGGAGCCATAGAATTTTTGACAATCAACTAATTGACTAATAACACTAGTCACACAACTGTGATTGGGGATTTTTGTTACTAGAATTTGTATACCTTTTATTATAAATGACTGAACAAATGAGTCCATGGTATAGGACATGTGTGGGTTTGTGTTGCTAGTTCCCCCAAATTAAAGTTAAAGCATAAAATCAATTATCTGTAATGTAGACCACCAACCATCAACAAAAATGCAAAAATCATCCAATCAAGTAGCACTGAGGTATATTGTAGTTTTCTTTAATCAAAACACAATGTTGGCACATCTTTCTTTCTGTACAGTAATGTGTGTTCATGACAGAAATCCCCAAATGTAAAGTAGGATTGCCAAACATGATAGTGATGAGATTAATTTTATTACACAGTAATTGTGAGCCTAATACATCTGTAAGTGCTTAGTTATGACAGTACATCAACCCATGCTATTCAGTTATATTCATTTGTAGACCATGAGTAGCTATGCAGTGTACCACTGACAATCTTTAACCTCATTATTTGTGTTCTTCGGCTGTATCACTCTAGAGTTGTCAGTCATTTGTATTGGCTGATTGCCCTTTGGATCCTAAATGCTTGTTGCAGCATGACTTTGTTGTGTCGCTGCTTTGACTGATGGCCTATTAAACCACTCCAGGCACTCATAATCATTTCAGATAGGCTTATTTTAATTTCCTCATAGAAGTACTCAAACTGGAAATTGTGGTATTACATGTGTTTGCTCACCCATTTCTCCTTGAGTGTCTAATTGTCAGGCTTTAAACTAATGATAGCATTTTGTCTCCAGCTCTAACATTCTGGCTCACTTAAAACAGTGGGCATCAAAGTCCCCAGGGGTTGATATTTCAAAACCTGTAATCTGGATCAGAATGATCCAGATAATGAAATCTCCCTTTTCTCAGTCAATGATCAAAATAGTCTCAATGACTGTTGTCCAAATATTTCAAAACATTGGCAGGTTGGATCACAATGATCCCGATATAACCAGATAGGGATTTCAAAATGTTCCAAATCTCTGAACAGAAAAAAAAAAACAGCAGACCATTTCACAAAAGGAGCAAGTAGTAGCACAGCTTTCACATCCAAATCTAAGTATACTTTTGTCAAACATGTAGCATCTGTAATGATGTGTTCCCACCAAAAGCGAGTTGAGCGTTTCTCGCGGTGATATTACATACAATGTCAATACAAAGACACGAATAGACGCGAATTCGAGTCGGGTGGGGCGAATGACGCGACTTCCGCGGCGCGAATAGACGAAATTCGCGTCTTTTTCAGCTCGGGCGATATATTCGCATGACGCTGTGTTGCGAAAGCCAATCGGCAAAGCCAATAAGCATTTGGCTTTTGGCAAACATTTAATTTAACTGAGCTGTAGTGAACACACTGTAGGTGTCTACATAAAATATATGGCTGCACAGCTGCTGTCATCAATAACAAACATAAATGAATGTACAATTTGGCATCATGTTGTAGTTATTTCAGCATCCTTTTGATACATTTATTGCAATTAAATCACAGCAAAATCTGTTTATTTTGGGTTCATACCGCTGTAGTAAGCCATATTTATTGATTTGGACACACCAATTATGAAACTGCCACTCACCGGAGACAGATGGACAGGCGCTCCGCAGCTGAGATGGAACGCCTGTAGTTGGTGTCCATCCATGAACTCCTAGCACTGATCCTAGCTAACAGGTCATCAAACTGGGCTCTGGTCAGCCTCAAGTAGCACTGGAAGCGGCTGTCATCCAGACGCAGTTCCTGGAGAAGGCGCCTCCGGATGATGTTATGAACCCAAACACTACGGCGTTTAGTTTTCCGACGTATTTGAGACTTCCACAACAGGTACAATGCAGCAATATTAGTTATTTCGGCCATGGTAACGAAAAGAACTAAACGTTGTTGGCACTCTGTTATTTTTTTCCGGAAGAGAAGGGCAAAACGGTTAATAATGGGTTTGTTTTTATTTGCGTTACTTTCGCGAGTAACGCGAATAAAAACAAATGATCCAGCGGTCAAACTCGAGTGAGTAAAGCGAGGGGAATATTTGCTTCGCTTTTGGTGGGAACACATAATAAGACTATACAATGGCAACCAACATGTCATGCTAGCCAGCTACTTGAATTCTCAGCTACTTAAAACGAGGGCGTAACGATTGCTAATTAAGCTTAGGTCATGCTAATAGGAGCTAACTTGGCTCCATTGACCCCTGTGTTAAATAGCTAACGGGTTAGCGAGCTAGCTGGCTATGTTTATGTATGTGGTGGTCTATTGTTCAGTGGTCTATGGTTCAACTTCGGTAGGCTATAACTTCAAATCAACTTCAGTTTATTTAGAGTGCACATCAGAGAGTCTCTGTACACTTTACAAGTCAGTAAAAAACAATGGAAAAGAAAATGCACAATATCACATGTAAAGTACACACACGCACTCACACACATACACAGGTAATAATGTTAATATGGCAACAAGGATAAGGTTAGTAATTTGAAAACAGATCACAACTGTAAGGGTTGGGGTAGCTACTTGTCAAGGAGGAACAACAGTCAACGATTTGGGTCCCAGCTGGTGAAATTACGAGAGATCATAGTGAACAGAAAAAAGTTCCAAATTCCAGAGAAGTGGAGCTCGGTGGTCTACAGTGTCGTTGGTGATATCATGCTTTTGCATACATGAAAACAATTCTATTTCTGTGGCTACTGTGGATTACTGACTGTGTCATAAAGATAACCTAACCTCATACCCTCTCACCTTCTACTTTCAGAGTACACTCACTCCCACGGCCCCCACTCAGCAATGCCACTGCTAATAAGGACAACCATTTAACACAAACCATCACCCCTACAGCAAGGTAACATTATACCGAAAAGAGCATGTAAATGTGTTTTATTGCAATTTTTTTTTTTTTTTTAGAATGTTTACAATGCAAGTCCCATTATAAGTCAATAGCCGTTTTATTCTCAAAAAAGGGATTGTCCCTTATTATAAGGGGCCGGTGGCTCAACCTGTTCAGACCATCCGTAGTTTTCTCTGGACCCCTGCCTAATCTCACTAGCGATGACATGTATAGCCGCATGTCATCATTCAACCGCTGGTTGTCGAGGTGGTGTCCAGGTAATGATGTGGGCTTTGTAGATAATTGGCGGACTTTCTGGAGAAGACCTGGTCTGATTAGGAGAGATGGCATTCATCCCACTTTGGATGGAGCCGCTCTCATATCTAGAAATCTGGCCTAATTTATTAGTGGCCCAAAGCCATGACAGCTCAGAGTTCAGACCATAGACTTAATACAGTCTGTGGTCCAGACCAGGAGGCAGAGTTGCAGTCCTACACGCCTCTCTGCGCTTCCATTAGAGCAGTTACCCACCCTAAACTCCACAGAGAGGTTGTCTGCCCCCAGACCACTTAAATTATTTAAATCAAAAGTAAACAGAAGAGGAATTACACATAAAAACCTAATAAAAAGTAAAACCTCCACTGCAACAGTACAACAAAATAGGAGAATTAAATGTGGACTCTTAAATATCAGATCTCTCTCATCTAAAGCTGTTCTAGTAAACGATCTAATATCAGATCATAATATTGATTTATTTTGTCTTACTGAAACCTGGCTGTGTCACGATGAATATGTTAGCCTAAATGAATCCACTCCCCAGTCACATTAATACTCACATTCCTCGAGGCTCAGGCCGAGGAGGTGGAGTTGCAGCCATCTTCGACTCAAGCCTATTAATCAAACCCAAACCTAAACTAAATTATAACTCGTTCGAAAGCCTTGTTCTTAGCCTTTCACACCCAACCTGGAAAACACTACAGCCAATTCTATTTGTTATAGTGTACCGAGCTCCTTGACCGTATTCTGAATTTCTATCTGAATTCTCAGAGTTCTTATCAGGTTTAGTCCTTAAAACGGATAAAATAATTATTGTAGGTGATTTTAATATTCATGTGGATGTAGAAAATAATAGCCTTAGTGCTGCGTTTATCTCATTACTAGATTCGATTTGCTTCTGTCAGAGTGTACATAAACCCACTCACTGTTTTAACCACACCCTCGACCTTGTTCTTGTTTATGGGATTGAAATTGAACATCTAATAGTCTTTCCACAGAATTCTTTTTTATCAGACCATTTTCTATTAACTTTGGAATTCCTATTACTGGACTACACGCCATTAGGCAAACATTCCTACACTAGATGTCTATCTGATAGTGCTGTAGCTAAATTTAAGGAAGTGATTCCATCGGCATTAAATTCAGTTCCATGTCTCAATGTAACAGATGACTCCTATGCTAACTTTAGTCCTTCCCAAATTGATCATCTTGTTGATAGTGCTGCAGGCTCACTACGAATAACACTCGACTCTATTGCCCCTCTAAAAAAGAAGATAATAAAACAGAGGAGGTTAGCTCCATGGTATAACCCGCAAACCCGCAAATTAAAACAAACATCGCGAAAACTTGAAAGGAATTGGCGTTCCACCAATCTGGAAGAATCTCGTTTAGCCTGGCAAGTTAGTCTTAAAATGTATAGGAAGGCCCTTCGTAATGCCAGAGCAGCTTACTACTCATCATTAATAGAGGAAAATAAGAACAACCCCAGGTTTTCTGTTCCTGTAGCAGGCTGACAGAGAGAGTCACAGCTCTGTTGAGCCATGTATTCCTATAGACCTCAGTAGTAATGACTTCATGAGCTTCTTTAAAGATAAAATTCTAACTATTAGAGAAAAATTCAGCCCCTCCTGCCCTCAGTTGGTACTGACTTATCTTCAAACACAGGAACCTTAGAAACAACTGTAAAACCTGTACATTTAGACTGCTTTTCTCCCTTCAACCGTAATCAACTAACTTCCACTTGATCTCCTCATCTAAGCCATCAACGTGTCTCTTAGACCCCGTCCCAACTAGGCTGCTTAAAGAAATTTTACCCTTAGTTAGCACTTATGTACTAGATATGATCAATCTGTCTTTATTTAAAGGCTATGTGCCACAGTCCTTTAAAGTAGCTGTAATTAAGCCTCTTCTTAAAAAGCCCACTCTTGATCCAGGGATTTTGTCAAATTATAGACCTATATCTAACCCTCCTTTTCTCTCTAAGGTCCTTGAGAAAGCAGTCGCCAATCAGTTGTGACTTTCTACACAACAACAAGCTGTTTGAGGATTTTCAGTCAGGATTTAGAGTGCATCATAGCACAGAGACAGCACTGGTGAAAGTTACAAATGACCTTCTAATTGCATCAGACAAAGGACTTGTCTCTGTACTTGTCTTACTTGATCTTAGTGCTGCATTCGATACCATTGACCACCACATTCTATTACAGAGACTAGAACATTTTATTGGCATTAAAGGTACTGCACTAAGCTGGTTTAAATCCTATTTATCAGATCGATATCAGTTTGTACACGTTAATGATGAATCC
>SEMN01001454.1:0-53830 GCA_005408345.1 Macquaria australasica | reverse complement strand
CAAACACTTCCTCTGTGACATGCTTTCCTGCTACTTTCATCAAAAGAGCCTTGACATCACCTAAGGCTAACCTCTCTCCTGCTCTACTTTCTTCAAGAGCAGTGATCCACTTATTTGCGCCCTCTGTGAGCTCTGGTAGTTTCTGAACCAATCCTTCCATATCCATAAATGACCACGGCACATACCGTGTAGTTCCTGATTTAGTCAATAGTGGGCACTGTAAGATATCAAATGGTTCCTCTTCCTCATCTATACTCTGAACTGCTGGACATGAGTATGGCTTTCCACTTCTAAGTGTACCACATGCCCTATCAAGTTCCCTTTGTGCCCGCATCTGTTCATCCAGTTTTTGGCTTTGTCTGCGGGCTTCTTCTGACCCTCTTTCCCTACAATCTCTATCCAAACGAGTTCTTTCCAGTGTTACTTGCGACCTTTCCAAAAGTTCATTCGTTTTCTTCATGTCTTCCTTCCTGACTCGCTCACGTGCTTTTTCCCTTCCTTTTGCTGTCCCCCGATCCTCCAGCCAGATACTCCCATGCACTAATCTTGACACCCCTTTTGCCTTTTTCTTGTGATCCTGATCTGTATCTTCACCACTATCTGATTCTTCACTTGAGCTACTTATGCCCGTCTCTGGTTCAGTAGGCTGAGCCTTTTCTGGTTTTGAGGGTGTCGCACTACATGACTTAGGTGTGGATGTGTACCATGGCTTGTCTCGCGATTCTCTTTGGCTTGTCTCTAGCTGAAGATGCTCAGATGGGTACTGTCTCCCTTTCTTACAGTCCAATTTTTGATACTCCTCTCTATCTTGTATGTGGTATTGATCTCCCTCTAGGTTAACATCTCGCTTCAGCAGAGCTGCGTAGTCACACAACGGTTCCTCAAGATTTGGATTTCCCTCCTTTCTGATTGTCAATGTTGCCTTTCCCTCTATACTGATATCCCCTGTTATTTCTACGCTGCCTATGTCTTCAGGTGAGTTTGGGTCCCCATGTACCGGATATTGCCCTATACCGAGCAGCTTACCCACTCGTTTGAATGGATTTTTCTGTTCAGGATAAGGCGGTGGATCTATGGTCCATGTTGGCTGATCTATGCCGAGTGGTGCTGATGACTGCTTTACTGTATTTTGTTCTGGCCCTCCTTTTTCCTCATTCAATATTGCTCTCATAGTTTTGATGGTCTGCGTGTATGCAGCACTCTCTTCTTTGAACCAATTCAGCACCTCCCTCTCTTTATATCTTTTCCCTACTCTTTTGTTGCTACTGTCTGATGCCTTGTAGTGTTTTATATTTGTGGTGACCTCTTCACAGCATGCAATGTCAAAGGTCCCCTCAAGAGGCCACTGTTGAGCTCCTGTTGTTCTTTTATTCCATGCTTTCATGCATTCTAGAATCTGTTTCTTATGTTCAGGATGTTTATTAATGATCAGCTGTGCTGGTGTAGTAACTTTCTCTTTCTTATCTTGTTTCCCCATGGTGTCTTGTGTTCCCAGATATCCTTGTCTAACACTAGGAGCTCTAGGAATCTCAGGCTGACTGTCCAGTTCCCTGGTTCTTATTAATACCAATATCTTTTCTGCTGTTATGCCTGTTTTGTACTTTCTTCGTGAGAGCAAATCTGGCTCCCACTCTAACTGCTCAGCTCCCCCTGTGCCTGGTTTCTTGATTATGTCTGCCCAGATTCCTGCCTCCCACCTCACTCGTCGGGGGACCACACTAATGCACAACCGAGGGTTGACTAGAGGCCTGTGTTCTCCTTCTATTTGAAACCCCTCAGGCACACCAAAGAATGGCTCAAGTGGGAGTGTAGCTATCCCCTCAGAGTCCTGACATAAACATTCTAACACTTGTGCTAGAGTAGTCACTGTCCATAGCCTCTGCAAAAATGGTTTCCACAATATATTAGGAAAATCTGCATGCACCTCTTGCCAATTGACCCATTTAGTAATTTGCCAGAGCTTCAGATTAATCAACTGTGCATCCTGATAATGCTCTACTCCATCCTGATTCACATATGTTCTTTCTAACCAGAAATGTGTTCTAAGACCTTGGGTCTCGACATTATCCATTTAATTTCACAGACCCTCCAAATCACAACTACCCATATCAGTACACATGCTACCACAAAAATGCTCAAAAATATCCTGTTACCTATATTTGTTTGATTGATTACTCTGCTCAGATCAATCTCATCCTCCTCCACAGCCCCTCTTGGCACGTCTGCCAACTCAATTATTATTTATTTACAGGACTATCATACACATGAGACACTTACTACAACTATTTTACTACACACTAAAAACACTTTCAAGCTATTTACAGCACAGGTTTATTTACGGGTGCACCACCAAATTCAGTCACTTTAGATGTTTTTACCCTCTTATTCCATCAGATTTCCCATCTTAATGTTGTTTGATTTTTATATATATATGTATATATATATATATCTTAGCGTCTACTATCGTTATATAATAACTCGAGCATTAATTATTCAATTTTGCGCGGATGTTTTACTTTCAAACTTACTTTATACTTCTATATACTCCCACCATACTTTTTACTCACACAATCCCTCTTTCACACATGACGTCACATTCACTCCTTTTTAGCCGGCTGTCACTGACCTCAGTGACTCTAATTCTCTTTTTAATCTCTCTTGCTGCCCGTGCAGACCTCCTAACCTTAGGAGCGGTAGCCACAGCTCTTTATTTTTTTTTTTTTATTTTTCTCTTTTCTCAATTACCTGCCCGTGCAGACCTCCTACCTAGGAGCGGTAGCCACAGGTGTTTTTTCCCATCATCTGACCGTACAGACCCTCAGACGTCTCAGAGGCGGTATCCTCAGATGTGGTTTTCTTTATGCTTGCCTGTTCAGACCTACTTCAAATCATTCAATAAAGTAGCGGTATCCACAAGACTTTAACTTATACTAGATGCCTACCCGTGCAGACCTTCCCTGATACAGGGAAGCGGTAGCCGCAGGACTTTTCTATTTTATATTCTAAGTCTCAGACTATTTTGCTATAAAATTTTATTTAACAAGCTATTTATACTATTTTTCAGAATCAGCTAGATCTCCTGATTCTAAAAATATATATATATCTGTCCTTTAGTGCACTTTTTATGCTAAGCTAACCGGCGATCAGGCTAACATGGGGTAATATCATTCACACCGGGTATCAGGGATGCTACCTAAAGCTTTTACCTCTAATGCTAAAATGCTAAGCTCATGCTACTGCTCTGAAAACAGGCTAATATGGTACAACTTCCTGCCCCCTAGGTGCCAGTGATGCTGTTTTCATCCTGCCTTACAATGCTAACAACCTAATATGCTATGCTACTTAACTAATTTGGAATGCTTACTTCCTCCTGATATCCCAAAACATCAATATCAGCTTTTTCCTCAATGTGACTAATGCTAAGCTAACATGCCACTAGGCCCAATCAACATGCTGGTGCTAAATCCTGCTAATCCCAGTTTTCCCAGTGCAACATACAGTCACTGTCCGGTCAGTTAAGTCAGTCAACACACAACTCACATCAGAACTCTTACTTTAAATCTAGGATCTTTGGAGGAGAGGCAACGCATCGTCTGTGACCTGGGCGATGACACACTGTGCTCAAAACAACAAGTGTATGCAGAATTAAAAAATGGCTCTGCTTACCGGTATTATGGGGCGCCCCCGTTGTCAGAGCTGCAGTGGCCTCGTCCAAGCCCCAGGCCCCACGGCCTCTCCTGGCTGGCTCGCCAATGTAATGTGGAGGAAAAATCAAGAAGCTGGGCCGGATGTCTTCAGGATCTTCACCACACTGTAGAGAATAACAGTCACCAATAAAACACTGAGTCAAAAAGAGTTCAGATGTGAGCAAAGTTTACTGTTCAAGCAAAGCAAGCAGTACAGCAAACATGAGTCCTTCCATGGAAGCACTGATCTCTCAATGCACAGCTCCTGCCTTTTATACTCTTTCTGGAACCCCCCCTTCTGTGGTTTTACAACTTTAGTACCTCCTCCTGGCCTTGAATTGCCACTTTGATTAGACACCATTATTTTTCTTTTTTATCCATTCTCCTGTGTTTGAGAAACAATGGTGTCATTTCTCCAGTGGTCATCACTTCAAGTCATCTGATGTACTTGGTTCACAATAAACAATCGTGTCATCTGCTAGGTGTTTTCCAAGTCCTAAGGGCTCATCCTCTTTGGTCCATAGTTAATGGTGTCTGACCACAATGTTGAGTCTATTTTTTAAAAACATGTGCTTTCAGTGTCCTCCTTGGTATCTTCCATTTCCCCTAAGGGTGGGTTTAAACATCTGCTGTTTTCTACATGCTTTATTCATAGTTTAACAGTCATCTGATGTTTTCCTCAAGTCTTTTAGTTTTATTACCGCCTATCCTTACATTGGACCTTTTCATAGGGGTTTTCCCTTAGGTCATTCGTACTCTTGCTCATGCAGGCATGTGATAACTAATGCATCTATTCTGCAGCTAATCATGCTCGATGTCTCTTCATCTGTTTATAACATGCTGGTGCTCTTTAATACTAGGTGCTCATTAATACTACGTTATACAATTACACTTGGTATTATACTTCCAGTGATCTTTGTTAACTTAATTATTGTCATACAGTTAGTGTCCAGTGTTCATTAATTCTATCTAATTTTATTCCCCACACTGTTCTCCTTTTTTAGTTCCCCGAGGCCTCTATGGGTTCCTGTGCCAGTGCCACACACCTCCCATGTGACATTTTTCATTCACTGACAGGTGAAGGATCTGCTGTCTGAATGGGAAAATACTCAGCAGCTCCAAGTTTCATCAAAATACACTCCACTTTCTGCAGCTGAAGAGTTGTTTCAGAGTGTTTCTGAAGACTTGTTTTCACATTTTTGCTTAGTGAGTCACAAAGTGAGAGATGGTTTGAATCAGACTGACAGAAAGAGAGAGAGAGACAGAGAGAGAAAAAGGAAGGATTGCCAGACTGAAAGAAAGATGGACAGAAACAGAGGGACAGATGTTGGTTTTCCAGAACCCCTGGAGACGTGAGAATTTAGGTCACTTCAGCTCTCTGACACACAGCATTCACACACATGAGAGGCATGTCCAGACAGGGTCATGGTGATGATGCTGACTACATTCAGATGGCAGATTAGAGAATGGACAGTCACACACAACAGATTTTGCACATGTCGCATATACGTAATAAATATATCTTGGACGTACTCAATCACAAACACATGTATGCATGCAAAAACAGATGGACATGCACAAACTGAAACAGAAATACAACGTCCACATGAAGTAATCCTCAGAGGCTGAAATTAAAATTACATTTTACTTGCATCGTACTTTATTTCCAATTATGCCACAGCGCTGGAAAATACTCATCTCTGATTGGCAGGTAACATCACTTCAACTAGCGTTAAATCTATTGCAGCAGCATTGTTGTGTGGTCGCTATGGTTACCAACATTCTAATATTCCGTGCCCACTGATTTAGAACTCTTAGTCAGTGGGCACGGAATATTAGAATGCAGGTAACCATAGCGACCGTGGTTACCTGCACTGACAACGAACTAACTTTGAAAAATGGATTATGACGATTTGAATGTACTTATTAACATGTTTTTCTTTGGTAGGTGGTCATGGCATAAGTGCAATAATATACTCAGAGGTGGAAAATGTTATATTTGTACATCACGATCAAGGCTGGGATGCCGGATTGCTGGATATTCATTTGCAGTTACTCAACTTATAAGCAAACAAAGTTGGTGAACACGTCGAGCTGAACAAGGACCTGCAACTCACTTTTTGCCCCCGGCCCCACCGCTGGTTAATCCGGCCCTGATCAGGATACTTGTTTGTGCATTATCCCTGTCATCCTTCATGATCGTTGCATCTTATCTTATTAAAGTTGTGAGGTAGAACAATTCAGGAACACTGTGTCAGACTGCAGGGGGTAATGACAGCAGAGAAACCTTCCTGTCCATGGTTAATAACCACCAAGAGGGTTTTCACTGGAAACATTAACTGAAACATTAACACAGGACGGTTGATATTTGGACAAAGACTGCCTGGTCTAAGGAATCCCAGCTTTAGATGAACCACCACAACAGTGTGTGGTGTTAATAACATGAGGTCATGACCCCAGCATTGTACCTGCTTTTTGTAAACAAATATACAGGCTGGAGGGTAAGTTGTTATAGTTTGGAGGCCATTCAACTGGTATAAACTGGGTCTATTAAGACTGACGATGCCATGTGAAGCATCCATTTCTGACCTTTATGCAACCTCTAGGGGATGGGTACTGTCAGCACAATCCAGGCAGGGTTCAAGGAACAATGAACGGGAAATGTCATTAATTACCTGGCCAGCACAGGAGCAAATTCGTTGAACTGCTTTGTGGTCCAAAAAGCATCCATCCATAAACCTTGGGCCGTGATGCAAAACACTGGTGTTTGCATGGTCGGCTTTAACAGGTCAGCAGGTCCAGTTTTGTTGAGCCACTGTCAGTTAGTCCAATACAATACTGAACTGGGGTTTCCATATTTTTGTCACTTGAGTTGTATTGTTTGTTTTAAATCAGAGAGCTATTGGAAAGCAGCCATCTTTTTGTAAACACAGACAGAATAAAATTTCAGTTGCCAAACAGGTTTATTTCTAAATGACTTTGAGCGAGGCAATTTATGTCAGTTTGATGCTCGGATGCGACAACAGTTAGACTGCAAAGGACGCTGAGAAACTGAGAAATGACTACATAAAACAGACAAATGTGTTTGGTGAAATGCATTACGGGTCCCTCGATGCTTCAGCTCTCCTGACTGTGGTGCCCTCATGGAAATGTCAGAACAGAAGAAGTGCATCAATATGATGCGTATCAAGTTGGCTCTTAATGCATTCCAGCCTATAAAGAGACGAGCACTTAGATTCAGCCACTCACTCACTCACTCACTCACACTCTCTCACACACACACACACACACACACACACACACACACACACACACACACACACACACACTGTCTGACTGCGCTCTACTTTATTCATAACTGATGGTTGCCTGTTAACCTACATGAGAGGAGGACTAAACAGTATTGCCATGGCAACCTTGGAAATTCATGCAGTGTATGAGCAGCAAACTAATATGTCTGAATGAAACAGCATTATCAGAGGCCGTCCAGACTGTAAGTAGTCAGTTTGGACCCATTAATTAGTTTGCCTCACATTAACAAATCCCAAAGCACCTCAAACCGTGTGTTCATCTGTGTGTGTGTTGTGTGTGTGTGTGTGTGTGTGTGTGTGTGACTGCTTTATGTGCAGCATCTGTCGATTTACTGCTAGTCTTGTGTTTCAAATATTAGAGGTAATCAGATCCTTCTGCTCTTCTTGGTTTGAGCTTGACTCAACATGCCTGCAGCGGTCAAGTGTGGTAACATCAAAGTGACCCAAAGGTCACTGGTGTGAATCCAGATTGAAACAGGAGTACAAGTCTAGAGTCATGCTTTTGGCTAAATGTGGCAGTAATGTCCATTAAAGACCAGGAAACAGAATTGTTGAATGGATGAAAAATTGAAAAAAGTATGGAGTAGCCTAGATACTAAGCTAGGCTACTAAAGACTGGAAACAGGGGGACGCAGCCAGCCTGGCTCTGTCCAAAGTTCAAAAATGTGCCTATTAGCATCTTTAAAGCTCACTAATTAACATGTGTCTTGTTTGTTTAAACAGAAATATGACAGTTTGGGGTTGTAGAGGGAGTTGTGTGGTGTAACTACTTCTTCACAAACCTTCATCAGTCTAAACTGTATTTTGTGAGCCTCAGCTGAATGCTAATGTTCAGCTTTTAAACTTGTTAATTTGCCAACATGCTAACATTAGCATATCAATATGTTGACTTTAAGCATGTGACATTTAGCAGGTTAGCGCATGTTAACATGCGTATAGTTAGCATAGTAACATGTTAGCAGTGCTAGTGTATTGTTTAGCATGCTAGAGTTAGCATGGACAAATTGGACCAAATTACACCAAAATCTGTCCATCTTTTGAATCTGTGCTTGAACAGCTGCAGTCAGACAGCTAATGAAAAGGCTGATGCAACAGTGCATAAAAACTGAAGTCGACCTTGGCTGTGGAACAATTTAGGTGTTGGGTTTGGCCTGTTTCTTAGACGGTGTTTTACACAGACTCAACTACACATTGGCCATATAGAAGTACAATTATGTTCTGCAGAGGCAAGTAATTCCCTCTGGCTTACAGCTGTGGGGGAAAATGTTAATCCCAAACACAGAATGAAGCCATGCCAGTATACTGTGTGTAGCCTAGTATAAGTATAAGCCCAGCAGTGAGTGCTGACATGTGTGGCTTTTTCTCTACAGTCACCAGACCACTGAACATATTGGGGAATATTTATAAAAAGCAAAAGGCCAAACATACTGTAATGGCACAAGACTGTCTCAGATGCTTTGAAAGAGAGCTGGAATAATGTGGATTCTCAAATCTGCCAAAACCTGAACAACTGATGCCAGACAGTGCAAACAGTGGACATGACAGATATTGAGAAATTTGGACTGACTAATGTTTTATTTTTTATTTTTTTATACACACTAGTGAACAAGTCCAGATCAGATTTCAGATTCAGGACAGAAGGAAAACAGTGAACTGACAAAAAAAAAAAACAGGTGGTACAGTATACGCTGATGCAGTCTGCTGTGCCAGCTCAGCCAGACTGCAGCAGAGCTTTATGCAGGAAGTGCTGGAGGTCAGGACAGTCAGGGCTGCTGTGCTTTGTAGTGCTTTGAAATGATTTTTCTTCTTTCTGCTCAGCCCTGAAGTGTTGTTGAACATTGCAAGGTTGGCTTAAATCCAATTTCAATTCAGCAAATTCAGAAAGTGGATTTTCTTTCAGAGATTGAAAGTCTCAAAAAGCATGACGTGTCCCATCTCTTATGATGAGATAGAATTCTTTGATATTTACCGCTGAATGGCCGTTTCATCATACGTTTTTGCCTGAAACAGCAGCTGACAATCCTGTTACAGCGCACCAGAGAGACAGAGCTCTAACTTTAAATAACACCTTTGAACTCTGCCCGAGCTCGGCCGTGACATGTAATCAAAAAGAATACAGATTTATGAAATGTTAAATCCTCTAGTTTATCCTCTGCCCCGTGGTCTAAGCCTCAAACTCAATCTGCACATAATCTACATACAGTATAGCTGCTGTTGGATAAAAGCCTTGTACAGTATCATCAGTTATTTTTCTTTCATGTTCTTTCTTTCTTTAGCTAAATGATAATCAGGGTTCGTACAAAGTCTTGAAAGTCTGGAAAATGCCGTTATGTATTTGAGGTTAGGAATCTGCTTGAATTCAAATATACTCCTTGAAAAATGCTTGATTTTTAACATAATCTGGTGTTTCATCATCGACACAATCACTCATGTAAACCAAAAATCTTTTAATATTTGAAATGAAACAATCTCATTGTCGTATTTGTTTGTTGTCTGCTGGAATTTATAGTAACAATTTAGTCACAGTTTATTTAGTATGTGATGATAAAGGCTTCGAGAGTCTGGAAATTTTTGGTTTAGGCACCTTGAAAGTGCTTGACAAGTGCTTGAATTTTACTCTAAAAGCTGTACGAACCCTGGATAATGCTTTTTGGTGTTTTTAAAACATTTTTTAATTGTTTTTAGCTCAAAGTTCCTGATTAATTTCACTCCAGATGCACAACTTGGATTCACTTACAGAAAATAAACGCGTTGGTCTGTTTTAGGGTGGAATACCAAATTATCCAGTCGAGAATCAAATGGAAGCCCTAAGATGGCTCCAGTCTCTTGATATCTGATACACTATTAACTGAATTCTTACGTCATGTTCAAGCATCTATTTTAAGTGCCTCTGTGTGTGTGGGTGAGGTCCGGGGCAGAAGAGCAGGAAGTGGCAGTGTGAAGTATGGAAATCTCATTATCGATGCAGCTTGTGTGGGGTGGTGTGGGGTGGGGTGGGGTTGGGTGGGGGGGTACAGTTGCCCGACTCGCTCACTATTAACAGAAGGAGCAAATCCAGGAGTTGAAACTGAACCTCGGGTGTTTATGTTATCCGACCTCCACATGGCCGACATCTCCGTTCACTCTCTGACTTGTTTTATGCCACTCTCTAGCTCTGTACGATAGGATTGAGTATAACTTACCTGATTATGGCTTCTTTAATTCAACCCTGCTGTCAGAGGTTTTGTTTGTAGTCTTTTTGTAGATTTTTAACAATTTAAAACTATCCCTGTTGAAAAACAATTCTAGATTTTATTAGAAATTAAATTAGAATGTAATTTCTTACATTTTAAATATTAAATTTAGGTATTAGATAGATATTTTAAATTCTAAATATTTCAACACATTGTCAACAATGCTTTACATTTACAATACACAGTAGATCAATGGCAAGATATCAATCGCTAGTTAGCCGTTGAATCCAATCGTTTTGAGGTCTTCTGGGTCTTGAAATGTACTGTTAGGGTCTGTGTTCCTCCGGTGTCAGCATGTCAGGAGACAAGCAAATCAATGACCAGCAGTGCTCATGGTTAGGGTCAGGTGTAGGGTGTCACCTCTTGTAAGAGACACCCGAGCTTGCACCGTCCCCTCTCTCCTGATCTTGGATTTCTTTTCAGTCAGATCTCGAGATTTTCTTTGAAACTGCTCCAAATCAAAAGATGAAGATCCAGAGATACGATCAGTAGTCATTTTACATTCAATGTCAAAGCAGCTGTTCACCTTCTAGCTGTCAGTCTACTGTATGTGTGATCTGAACCTGCACTACTTTGGGTTTGATTCGGGCCTGGACCTTTATTTCCCTCCCAGTCTTTTCTCTCTCTCCTCAATATAGACTACATATTAAAGGCAAAATGTTTAGCAACGTTAGCAGCGTGGCTACAGGGGTTGGTCAAAACTGAAATATCACAACAACTATTGGATGGATTGTCATGAAACTTTGTACAGACATTCATTTTCCCCTCAGGGTGAATTATAATCACTTTGCTGATCCCTTATCCTTCCATCCATCATCAGGTCAAAGTATCAATTTGCCCACTACTTTTGTTTGTGACCAAATACATGTAAAACAAATGACATTCCGATCAGCCTCAGCTGGACTTTGTGTTTCGTGCTGATTTGCATGTGAGCAAATGTTAGCATGCTAATACGCTAAACAAAGAACACGGTGAACATGGTAAACATTACATAAGCATGTTAACATTATCATCGTGAGATTGTTTGCACAACAACCACTGACATACAATCCACTACTCTTTTCACATTTACTTCACGAATGACTGCTAAGATCAAAAACACATTTTGTCCTTTGAGGCAAATTTGTGATTTTGGGCTATATAAATAATAAAGATTTGACTTGACTTAAAAATATATACGTAACAGTATAAGCACTAGTAGTAGTAGTAGTAGTAGTAGTAGTAGTAGTAGTAGTAGTAGTTTCAGGAGCAGCTATTATAGTAATTGTACAAGGCTAGCAGCAGTAGTAGTGATACTAATAGACGTTTTAGTAGTTAAATTAGCAGGAGCAGATAGTCTTACAAGTAGCAGTAGCAGCAGTAAAGACAGGAGTAGCAGTAGATGTAGTATTAGTGGCATTAGAAAATAAGTACCTTTTTGAAATTGTACTTAAGTGCAGAACTTTAGTAAATTAACTAGTATTAGGGATGTAGCAATGGCAGCAGTAGTAGTAAAGCAGCATGGACTCTCATTACATTATGTGGCCCCAACTTATATCATTCTTACAGTTTTTTTTTATAATGAGCGTCTCAGCATCTCAGAGCCTCTGTCCTGGCTGTAGACTCGTATTCTTGTTTAAAAAATTAAGATTAACGATTAGCGTAGCAGAATCCACATGCGTTAACATATTTTGGTAGCTGGTAGTTCTGATATGATTTTGCATCAGTCCTCAGGACCTGTTGTCCTTCTACTGTGTGTTTACATTCAGCACAGTGTTGACTCGTCTCTGCATCAGTGACACCAAAACAAATTCCTGTTGGTTTGTTGTTCTTGGCAGATGAAGTGAATGTGATTTTGCGATCATAGCACCATACTGGGCCTGCTGGGTCCTCCTCTCGGCCTTTGCCAGGGCATCTGTGCTGAGCTGGCCACTGGATCAGGATTTGGCAGGGCCACGCTACAGGCGGCAGGCCGTGTGCTTCAGCAGACCAGAGCCCCTCTGGGGCCGCAGCGAGGGGACAGAACAGGGAACAGGTTTCCTTGCTGCAGCGCCAAAACAGCAGCTGTGTGCTTTTCTGTGTGTAATGTGTGTGTCCGTGAACACAGACAGAAGCTCAGTGTACAAACGCATTAGCTGGTGGCAGTGAGTGTGTCCTCGACTTCAGTTCAGAGTGAAAAAGGCAGCGGCTGGTGAGTGACACCTCAGCTCTCGGCTGTGTTGTTCTGATGCATCGTTATATATCGTTGTTTGTGTATCAAAGAAGGAACGGAGAGAACTTCCAGGCTACACTTACTGTTGAAGCTGGTACTCTTCACTGCTTCACCAACTCTTTGATGAGATAAAAATGTGGTGAAAGTGTGGTTTTCTGATTCAGGGTTTGAATCAGTTTTATATACTGTTAAAAGTTTTCTTTTTAGTTATAATCTTAATATAATCTATAATCCTACCAAGTGTAACAATGTCAGTAAGTTGTTGATGACTCCAGCGATGTCCAGACTTGCAGTCATACAGAAGGCATAATGTACATCCCTGCTCAGTCCAACCACTGTCTGACCTGTGTGGGTTAGAGAGCAGTGAAAATCAGGGCCTATAAACAAAACCATTGTCTTGACAGCGCCCATCCATGTGTGTCACCCATGTATTTGTGGTAATTAAAGGATAGGTATTAGCTAGCAAGCTGAATGTTTTTTTTTTTTAGCACAAGTTCTTCTTCTGCTGGGGTTTTAGCCCTTACCAAACTTCTTCAGGTGTGATACCTGAAAGGTGGGACAGATGCAATCAGATATGCAATGGGTTAACAGAGACAGATATATGTGTGAAGTGTCTTTATATAACTTTTTGGGCAATCTCTCCTTAAAGGCATTCATGGTGTTGCACTCATTTGTACACATAAAACTGTTTAAAGTTCAAACCCTGTCTACTTTCACATGATCAATTGCTGCGTAAAGTCGGCGTGATTGTTGGATTTTCACTGTCAGAAAGTTTGAAAAATTGACAGATGCTCCCCTGATTCCGCAGTTGGTTGGTTTCAGACACTGTAAGACAATCCACAGTTTTTTATATGGCATGTCAAACGATGTGGAGCCAATGATACTGCCAATCAGTATAGTTCATTCATTAAGAATGCTGGCATTATGTTAATTCAGTCCAAGAAGCCTGTTTCAGGAGTCGGTATGGAGCCCTGGAAACCAAAAGACCTTTGGTGGGAAAATGTCACCAATCTGTCCACAAAAATCTGAAAGTACCTGCACTTTAAGTTGCACTCATCTCCGCTTGTCAGAACTTTAGGTCACCAGCCAAAGAGAAAAAGGGTCAGCACAGATCCTCTTACAAATTAAGTGGTGTTTAGTGGCCATTAGAAATAGCATTTCAGCTCCTACAGCACATACTGCATGATAACCCATTGTGAGGGATAAAAAACAACAACAAAATATCCAGAAGCTAAATGTGACTTTTTAGCAGAGCAGAGGCAGATATCGTTTGGCTGTCTCTGCCTATGCAAACCAGCATCCAGCCACCTAGCATAACTGAAATAGATGGTGTTGTGGGCTTGGAACCAATGGAAACAGGGTAGAATACAAAATAGGAGCGCAAGAATGCTGCGTATTGTCTCTGTGTGAGCGCAGGCTGAAGACAATGCGAGCCTTCATTGGCTTGTGTCCATTGTGCCTGGGATTTCTTGGGCCGTGTCTCAGCTGAAGAAGAGAAAGGTCTTCATTCAGCCTGCTGGGGGCTTCTTCAAACCTGCTATTGTCACCGCTTCTTCTCTCTCCGTCCCAGTGTTGTCCTTTCTCTCTTTGCTGATTGATACCCCTCCGCTGCAGGGACACAGCGTTATGTCACTCGGCACACTGTGTGGTTTTGAAAGCCCTTGACTGTTTTCTTTTGTTTGGTGCCTCACCTATCACCTATCAGTGTTTTGCTTCCAGTTCTCAAAATAGAAGAATTGGAGAGGAGTTAGGTTACATCCAAGGTCAACTCCTCAATCCTTACACTAAATGACAGTGGGTATTGGTGTATTAATGTTGCCTCCCTGGGCTTTTTCCACTCAGCGCTGAGCACATTTTCCTCTCCTCTGTCACTCATGGCAGTTTTGACCTACATCTTTTACTCCGTGTGACTGTAAACCTTTGCTGTTGTTGAATAGCCGTTCTTGCCGCTGAACGACATTCAATGCCGTGTTATTGTGCCCCAGAATAATTCAAGAGTGATGTCATACTAACCAACAGCACCGTTAACACGGTTTAATTTTGCAGTAAAAAAGCAGAGCCGGATGATAAATGGCTGCTGAGAATAGGCCTCCAGATTGTGAGCAGCCAGCCTGTTCAGAGCTGCTCTTCTGAATGATCCAGTCAAAGGAACCAAAGAGTTCCTCAAAAGAAAAGCTCCTTTAAAAAAAAAGACAACTTGTGTGTGTCTCAAAAAATCGTGACAGGCTTGTTAAAGCGCGCACACACACTGCCGTAACAATGCCACCCCGACTGCCCCGCCACCATCCTGCTTCAGTGTTGCTATTCTGCTCTGTTGGCAGAGGCCCGTCTGCAAGTAAAAGAGGATTTAGCTCAGCCTGCCGCGAACTAACAAGTGTAGGAATTCTGAAACGTTTCTGTGATCTTTTAGCCAGCTCTTCCCTCATCGCTCCGGTCACCACTTTTCTGGATTTCACTGATTTTTATGAGGTTTGTGGCAGCAGCAGGTGGCCCACTGGCTGCCTCACAGCCTAAAGGTCATGTTTGAATACATTCTTCTGTAAAAAGTAGAGCCCGACCAAGACATGTATGAGGATTAAAACTCTGACTGTATTGGCTAGTATTTGTTATTTAAAGGGACTATTTGTAGTTTTTGACCTAAAGTAGTGCTGTGCAGCAGTTTCTTTTTATGAGTGGACACAAGGTTTTAAATCAGATCCCTCAGATTTCATTGGATCACTCGAGTGGGCGTGGCTTAGTGAATATGGAGCGATACAGAGCTGTAGAGAACTGTTGGCCTCCGGCGACACCTCTCTCACCTGTGTTGTTACCTGTCAGGAGGTGGAGGACGAGGGAGAAATCAGTAAATTATGAAATCAACGAGTGGTCCAGTTAGCTCCAGCTTTATATAATGGGCAGGGTTAGCTAGTCGCTTGGTCAGGATGAGTCATCAGAAATGTTTTACAGCAATAAAAAAAGTGGAATTTTGATATAAAAATACTTAAATACATATAACAAGAGATAACCGAACAATTAACACAGGGACAAAGGTTTAGAACTGTCCAGCAATTTGTGGTTTTACAGGAAGTATTTCTGTTTGTGTACGGATTTAACAACAAGTTCGCAGGACATTTTACAGATAAAGAAATAAACTTGTCAGTGCTGTCTGGTGAACAAACTACAGTATGTATGCCTAAATGACCTCAAACATACTTTTTTTCTTTTTCTCTCCTGCCTTTTGTTATTACTTATCAGCCTACATATACAGATATCGATAAACCTGTGATAAGCTAAAATCTGCCAATAATATCAGCCAAGGTAATGTATTGGTTGGTTCAGGGTAAAACATTTTTTATCTGCTCAGCATAAGAGCATCAAATTAACACCTTCTGTAAGTGTGTGAAAACCCATTAGTGAAATTATCACACCAGCACAGTCTTTAAACCTGCTGATAGACTGACGCTGTGTTTCCTGACATACCGTATGTGTTTTGCTTAGTTGTAAACTGTTTAATAAATACAGTTTTTTGTGAATGACTCATCTGTTTGT
Source organism: Macquaria australasica (assembly GCA_005408345.1). Classification (NCBI taxonomy): domain Eukaryota; kingdom Metazoa; phylum Chordata; class Actinopteri; order Centrarchiformes; family Percichthyidae; genus Macquaria; species Macquaria australasica. The sequence goes on along the minus strand of SEMN01001454.1, from coordinate 37,881 downwards.
GCATAATAAAAAGAAACACACCAGCGGCGCAAAACTAAACATTCTTTCTCCGTCTCCTCAGATTGTGCAGTCTGACTCTGAAGAAGCTGGTCGTGATGAGGGAACTTGATAAAGAGCTGATCTCTGTGGTGATAGCTGTTAAAATCCAGGTATGCTGTATAAACAGACACAACAGAGAGCGGGCACGTGCAAACCCGCTGCACACACAAACAAACAAACACATCTCACTCCCCGGTGAAGGGTAAAAGAAGGGCTATAATTATTTATATTTTACTGTTGACCCTTTAAATCTATATTTCACTGTTCTTTTTCCACCTTCAGTGCAAGTTGTAAGAGACTTGGTTGAGATCCAGTAGGATACTGGATTAAATCATCTGGTTCTATTTTTGTCAAAGATATCTTCTCAACTTTGACAATAATTAAACCAGTTGCTGAGCAGAAAATAGGGGGAAAAAAAGGGCATTCAACTTGTACTGTAAAATAGCTTAGCTTGCTTTGTTAAAATATAACACACTGTGAAGTACATGAGTTATGTAGTGAATGTTCTAACACGTGCAAAAACACTAGTGTGGCGTTTTAAAATGTGTTGAATCCTGTTGAATTATTTATGCCTTGCACCTTTGCTGCTGCAGAGTGAATATCAACAGAATAGTTCCAGGGGAAGAGCTCCAACTAAATTAAACACCAACCCATTTTTTTTTTTTTACAGGGCTCCAAACGGATTTTGAGGTCCCATGAGATAGTACTGCCACCCAGTGGGTCTGTGGAGACGGATCTGGCTCTCACCTTTTCACTGCAGGTAAATAAAACAAATATCATCATGCGGCTGTTAGGTTAAAAACATTGCAGGTTGCCAAATAAACCTTTTAAGGATCGTTTTAGGTCTGTATTTGCTGTTTTTTTGTTTGAAGTGAGATTTTACAGGGTTAAGTATGTGTGGGATGAGTTTTATTACGCTTGTTGCCATGGCAACTGTTCAAACGTACACTAGATATCAATGAGATATGAAGCTCTCTTTTCTGTATTGTGGAGATGCATCTCTTTTGTGCACAAGATCAAAGTGTTACTTGATCATTAAAGGATAAGGCTGGCAATATTCTATATTTTTGTTATTGAGTTTTTTTGTTATTAATCCCATAAAAAGACCGAAACCAACAATGTGTTAGTCCTTCTCTCAATGCTTTCTGACTTCTCCGGCTTCCCTCGTTTCTACTGATGACATAAACCACAGACATTTCTGTGGTTGTGTTTTGTTTTGTCTTTGTCTGCTCTTCTCACTGGTTTGAAGTGGGCGTGGCTCAATTTGAAAAAGGTGATGCCACATAATTAGGTACATTTAAATCGTCAAATCATATCAATAAACATCATGACAGATGTGGGGTTGTTTGCTTATGTTGTCTTTCAAATCAGATAGAAAATGTTACCCACACAGCTCTGAAGAAGCAGAGTTTTTGAGTGTTAAAGTCTTAATAAGTAATAACTAAGGATGTTTTTTTTAAACTTTAATTGCTCCTTATTTAGTCATTATATTTAACGTATTAGAGTAACACTTAATATTTAAAAGTTTTCAGGGGCTTTAAACATTACTGAAATAAGAGTAAATACTGTATTTGTTGAGGGCTATTTTCAGCTGCAGATTTGGTGCTCTAGTGATTATTTATGTCAGCAGGATTTATGTGAGTTCAACTCAAATAACCTACAGTAGCCTTGTTCATCTTAATGGAGAAACATGTCTCTCAGTGTAACAGTGTGGCCCACTGATGTGTTTTTAATAGGTTTTGGACAACAGTGGAGCTCTGTGGCACAGAGGAATAAGATATCTCAGGCTTTGGATGAACAGACAATACTTGTAAAAGGGTCAGCTCTTTGCTGGTTTTGGTCTTTTTTATGGGATTCGTTGACAATAAGAAAAATATAGAGCATCTCCAACCTGACCCTTAAAGCTACCAGTTAAATTCTGTAAGTGAGTAATTTCTCTCTGTTTCCTCCCCCTTCAGTACCCTCACTTCTTAAAACGAGAAGGAAACAAGCTGCAGATCATGCTGCAAAGGCGGAAGAGATACAAGAACCGAACTATTTTGGGCTACAAGACGCTCGCAGCGGGATCTATCGATATGGCTGAGGTAATGAATGGCCGCGCTGCAACAAATCTGCATTCAGATTCCTGTTGTTTATGTAAAATGTAATGGTGGCTGACACTGTTTATTGCTGTGTGCGGTATGTAGAGGATAACAAGGTTGTAGCTTACTTCCGTTGTACTTTTTTGTTGTGTCTCGAAGTCTCAGGGCAGGCAGGAGCAGGAAGGTGCATCGGCTCTAACAGGCTGTTAGTGTCAGGACAGGATGGTGTGAAAATATAATGAGAAAATGGTGGATGTTGGAGCTGCAGGTTGACATTTACTAGAAGACTTTGTCCTCCTCATCTTCTCCTGGGGTTTAGCGGTGCCTCTTGTACAATAACTCCTGGCCCTTTGAATCACACAGAATAAGAAAAGCCGTCTTAAATAAGTCATTTTGCCCTCTAATTAGTCTGAAAATAATACTTAAGATAATTTCACTTTTTCTCAGTACAAACCTGCTTTGTTCTCCCTTGTTTAAAACAAAAATATTTAGAGAAAAGAACTTAAGTTATCTCACCCGATGGACAAATTGTTTCTTGTGTTTTTAAGAAAACCTAGAATACATGAATTTAAAAATATTTTTCAGTGCAGCTGATGCTGATACACTGAGGAGTTCCCATATGGCTGACAAAGCTCAGTGGAGCTTATTAAGGTCACATCTCAGCAGCTGAGAGAAGACATTTCGGCGCCTCGGAGAAAAAAAAAAAAAAGCAGAAACACAAGAGTTGTACTTAACCACAAGAAAGAAATAGTTCTCGCTTTTTCAACTTAAGGATACAAAGGAGCTCTGACACAACATACCACACAAGATACAGTGTAAATTGCTAAAGGCTGATATGGTCTCACTGGACAGAGAGAACAGAGAGACTCATCTAGATTTGGGGCGGCGCTGTCCTGGAGTGACCCAGGTTTGTGATGAGAGTTTGAGTCTCTGGAGCGTGGAGTGAATGAAACTCCCTCTCTCACTCAGTAAATACCACGTCGGTGTTGTTGAGCAAGGTTCTTCAGTGGAGCCTCAGTTTCAAACAGCAGGAAGCGGTGGGTGGTTAAACTGGTGTGAATTTTGGATTTGTGGGTGGGGAATGACAAAACATAGGCAATTAAGATAATTAAGATTTTTCCTTGGTCAGGATCATTCTCTCATCATTCTTAATTCACAATATTATGTTAAAGGAATAGTTTGACATTTTGGGAAACAAGAGTGCCAAGAGTAAGTTGAGAATATTGGTACCACTCTCATATCTCAATATATTTATAAATATGAAACTGAAGCCACTAAGCTTGGCTTACCATAAAGACTGGAAACGTCCAAAGGCGAAAAAAGCCAGCACTAAAACAACACTTCTAAAGCTCATTTGTTTAATCCGTACAAAGACTAAAGTGTAAAAACGACACATGTTGTTTTTATAAGGGGTTAAGTATTGGACTATTTCTTGGCCAGGCGCGGTGACTTCCTGGAGTCATGTTGCCATTGTGAGGTTGCCAGGAAACCAGCGGTTCATGTACGGATTAAACAAATGAGATATGACTTGTTAATTAGTGAGCTTTAGAGGTGCTGGTAGGTGGATTTTTATTTTACCTTTGAACAGAGCCAGGCTAGCTGTTTCCCCCTGTTTCCAATCTTAATGCTAAGCTAAGCTAAGGGCCCGGGTTAGTGTTACTGTGTTACATACACAAAGCTATTTGACCATCCACAAGCAGTTCTGACGGAGTATAAAGGCCCCTTAACGGTCTCCTGGCTGATTGTAGCTTCATATTAACCGTACAGACATGAGAGTGGTATCAATCTTCTCATCTAACTCTCAGCAAGAAAGCAATTAAAATTATTTCCCAAAATGTCAAACTATTCTTCTCTAAAGGGGTGGATATTTCTTGTATTGGACAATTTTGGGATGTGAAGAATCAAAAGAAACATTCCTTCTTTCACCCGTCCCAGGTGATGCAGCACCCGACAGAGGGAGGCCAGGTTCTGCCTCTCTGCAGCAACCAGAAAGACATGCTGGGGAAGGTGGCCGAGATCTGGATCTTTTCCCTGTCCAGTCAGCCAATAGACCACGAGGAGGCAGCCCTGCAGGGAGGACAGAAGATCAAATGCTCCGGTACACTTTGCCTCTCATTACCCCCGGTGTTCTGAGGCTAGAACAGCACGAAGCCATCATAATCACCTAATATACTCGATGGGCTAAACAGAGCAGGGATCACAGGGTTCAGGGTGTCTTTTTTTCCCTCTCTAATTGTGCAGAAAGCGATGAAATTCAGGTAGCATACAGCTCTGTGTGTACTGTACATCATGTATATTTAGAGCCTGGCTGCATGTCAGATTTAAAAAGGGTCGATCATTGAAATATGTATGAGGCATCTTCTACACTCAAGCCTTTAATCTCCCTACTTGCGTTCTGCTTTAGATAACTACTCAGAGGAGGAATATGAGAGCTTCTCGTCGGAGCAGGAGGCCAGCGACGACGCTGTGCAGGGACAGGTGAGTCGGCCTGGAAATCATCGAGGCAAACAGACTTTCAAGGGTCATGTGGCAAATCAATATACATGCTGGTCAGCAGCAAGTCAGTTGATAATTAAGCACTTAGTTGGGGCATGAGGTTGGAAGACATCTGTACGTGTACTGCATAATTTGCTAAAGAAAACTTCAAGACATAATAATTTAACTGGGCTTCGTCTTCATTGCGTCTTGTTTTCAGGATCTCGAGGATGACGAGTACGATGTGAGAAAGCCAAAGAAGCAGAGGAGGTCGATAGTAAGGACGCCCTCCATCACCAGAGTAAGAGACGTGAACCAGGGATTAAAGGAGGCCCAACTTAAGTAGAAAGAAACAATACACTGAAGTTTAGTTCGAGCATCCATACCTCACAGGGGAAACAAACCTTCGACCATGACATTGTCTGTGCAGCGTGCCCACACACTGACCTACAGTTTCGTGACTTTTTCTTGGCCAGTAACTTCCTGGAGTCTTCACTGGTTACCTGGCAACCTCACGGTGATGACATGAACTCCAGGAAGTTACTGCGCCTGAGAAATAGTCCCACACATAATTCCTCTATAAAACCACAACAAAGTTACGCTTGGGAAACAATATTTAGTTTTTATTTCGTTTGCGTGCATTTCTGTGTGTCTTTCATCCAGTCACATAATAGCTTGTTGTGGTTCACTTCCTGAATCAAATTCAGCCGTAAAACGAAAATGATTTTTTAGAATTTTTCAAAATGTACAGTGACCGCTTGTCTTATTTTGTGTCGATTTATTTTACAAGTAATGCTTTCAGCACAATTCTAAACAAATCCACCTAATCTGGCGTAAGATTTCCTGATGCACTGCAGTGTAGAAAAGCTGACTGTGAACAAGAGTATTTTGACCTTCATCTTTATACCTCAGAATGCAGTATTTGCTCAGATACTGCAGTTGAATGTGCTTCTAAAATAAACACCAGCTATTTCCAATCAACGACTCATTTTGTTCATATTGTAGGTGAGTCATTTGCAGATTGTCAAGTAATATTAAACACATATCAATGAGCTTTATTGAGACAGTTTAAATATGTTTGTGCTCATGGGTTATATGGTGATATGGAGCTCAGTGAGCCGAAGCAGAAGATGAAAGCCCCAGAAATCAGATGAGGCATGATGTTGCTTGATTATTGATTTACATAATAACACGCAGCGAAATCGATACCCAGCCAGCGATGCAAATGTATCTACTGCCGGTAAAATGGAGGAGCTCCTGCTCAGCAGCGGCTGTAGCTGTTTTCTCTGTTTTGGATTGCTCAGAGCGCTGTAGTAAATCAGAACTAGGTCACAGACTGACTTGTGTTTATTCTCCTGTGTTTTAGCAGCAGAACTTTAAGCAGCGAGTGGTGGCTCTTCTGAAGCGCTTCAGAGTTTCAGATGAGGTGGGTGTTTCTGTCTCGTGTTGCTCTGGGAATTTAGTTTTCTCTTGTGCTTCTACTGTGGAGCTGAAGATGTAATGTCTGTGCTTGTGTGTGTTTGTATGCCTGAAGGTGCTGGACTCGGAACAGGACCCTGCAGAGCCGCCTCCAGAGGTGGAGGAGGAGGACCTGGACCTGGACAGTGTAGAGTTTGAGAACCCGAGTGACAGCGGCCCTGAGCTTGATGATGACGACAGCGTCCTCAGCACACCAAAACCCAAACTCAAGTGAGTGTTTCTCAAGTTTCTCAACAGTAATGAGTGTGTGTCTTCATTTGTGAGACACATGGCTTAAATGGGGTGTTGCAGGCCAAATAATGATGATAACGTGCTTCATGTTAGTTAAAATGTTGTACAAAAAGTCTGAATTCAATTACAAGCCAAGTTAAGAAAATATCCATGTCTTTTAATGTTCCTTAAATCCTGTAGCAGGCTGAAATAATCAAAGGCTGCTTTACTATAAATGTTGGCCTTGTTATTGAAGCTGTATTTAAGCAATATTTTGTGCTAATATTCTAACAATTTTAAAAATGCATATATTCAGGGTTTTCTCTAGGTTCAACAACTAACCTTTCATAAAAACATATACTCATAAACTTAAAGGTGTACTCCAGCTGTTTAGTGTTGCATTTCAATAATTAAAATAGAAGGCAGAGACTGAGATATCCTGACTTTTAGTGTGGGTCAAGCTCCATTAACGCTGGATGTTTCACCTCCCATAATTCAATTCATGCCTTGTAAACACCCACGTCTTTCAAACTCCACACCTCTAGTTTCTAATGCAGGCTTTCTGTTAGAAATATGTTACCTCCAAGCCCAAGCAGTGATGTCTCTTGAGTAATTTTCTCAGACTTTAGAAAATTCCTCCAGAGCCACAGGGTGACAAAAAAAAAGTTAAATATGCTTGTATCAAATGCTCATAAAATGCAAATAAAAAGAATAAAGTGCATGTAACTTCATTGAATGCTACTGTACTTAAAACACTGAAATGTATACGGACCCACTGACCCAGAGGAGAATCCTCAGATCAGTCAATAACGGTCAGTAGTCATGTTGAGACTAACTGATTTGTTCTCTTTACTTCAGTCCACGTTGCTTCTTGTGTTTCAGGCCATATTTCGAGGGTCTCTCCCTCTCCAGCTCTCAAACTGAGATCGGCAGCATCCACAGCAGCCGGAGCCACAGGGAGCCTCCCAGCCCGGTGAGACCGACGTTACTGCAACTGTGATTAACACAATGTATAAAACTGTCCTAAATAACTTCAGCAGTGATGCAGTTTTCCTTCTTCATATTTTGAACATTCGACTTCAATTCATTTCAAATGAAATCAGCCTTTTTCTGCTTCTTTGTGTTCCTGATCACATGCCTTCCTCAGACCCCTGCTTCTTCTACATTTAGTGAAACAAACTGGGTTACTAATACCACAGTGAAACAGCTGGAGGCCGACCAGTGTAACCACTGAACTGCACTGATAGCCGATGAGCAAATCCACTGGAGCAGAAACGCGTTAATTGTCCTGCTTAAGGGTATCTTTCACCAAAGTACAGAAGAGTAGAATTTCACTTCCCCCACTCAGATTTTCCCATCAGTCCGCAGGTTTAAACCAGTTACAATGTGATCACTTGTTTGTTTATGAAACTGTAGGGCTTCTGTTGAACAAAGAATCCATGTTGATGTTGAATGAAACAATGCTTTGCTTTCTGTGAAATAAAAGCTCCTGGGACTCCATCGAAACCAGGTAATGTTTATTCTTCTTCTCACCATCTCATTTCAGATTGACCCAGATAAAACCAAGTGTGGAGGGGCCAAATTTCCAGATGACAATGTGTCTGATAACATCTCCTTTGTGAGTATCAACTCTTGAAGCTGCTTGAGATCAATAACTGGCATCAGTCTTATTATTGTAAGTCAATATTTAGAAGAAAAACATGGAAAATGAGCCATCTAGGCCGTTTAAAAATGCAGAAATTGCACATGTTAAGGTAGGCTCTACATATGACTGTATATTCTCTATAGCTGCAGTCCCACTGTCACTTCACATGCAGGAGGACGAGATACGTTTTAGCTGTTAATGGTCAAGTTTGCAGTCAAAAACACTCGGACACAATTTGAAGAAATCATAATGGATAACAACTAAAATCCTCAGACAGTTGAGACATTTAAGGTGTGAAAAAGTGTTGCTTTGAGAAGGAAATGCATAAACACGTCTGTCAGCTCTTAACTCATGAACCCTGTTGCTGTTGTTTTTCTGTCTTCTTGTTTTCCCTCAGGAGCAGCCAGAGGCGGTGACTCCGACCACAGAGCTGGAGATGGACAACATGGACACATTTTTAGAGAGACTGCCACCAAGTGGCAAAATGACCAAGACAGAGTCCCTAATCATTTCATCCAACAGGTAGAAATACATAAACAAGAATAATCCACTTCTTTAAAGCATTGAGATTGTTTTTTAAAGCTGACTATGATGGAAATTCACAGAAAACAACACGACAGTAGTGTCTTTTAACAGGGAGAAATAGTGAATCAGTTTTTTGATTTTAATTCATATCAGTGAATGTGTGCCTCTCTGTAATCATCATCTACAGATCAGGGTTTTGCTTCCTGTTGTTGACCATTACATCACTGCCTCTGCTTCTCGCACGCCAGTCCTTCATCTTTCTTCCTCTGCTGTTTTCGTTTTCAGGCAGGAACCGAAGTTGGCAGGGAGGCGAGGTAGGAGCACGTCACTGAAGGAGCGCCAGCCCAGCAGGCCGCAGAACGAGAGGGCCAACAGCCTGGACAACGAGCGGTCCCTGGACACGCGCTGCCACCTACAGGTAGGAGGAGAGAACTGCAGGACAATCCAAAAATATTGTGCTGAAAGTTTTTTGTTTCTTTACCACGGTTGTGCATGGATTTTATCAACATAAAATTCCAGTTAATATCACTGGTGTAGCCTCTCTACAAACCATGATGTCTTAAAGATTCATCTTAATTCCTAACAAAACAAGACACTCAGTCACTTTAAAGTTTTGGATCTGGAAGATTTGCTGGAGGACAGTTTTATCAAATATATATGGGTCGTTATTCTAACTGAAAGGTGTCTTGTTTTACCTGTCTAGATCCCAAGAAAGACAGTGTATGACCAGCTAAACCACATCCTAGTTTCTGATAACCACCTCCCTGACAGCATCATTCTTATCAACACGTCAGACTGGCAGGGCCAGGTAAGGAATACCAGCACAACAAGCTTAAAATTAGCTTCAAAAGTTTCACAGACTCTTGGAAATAATTGTTTAGAAAGCAGTAATTATTAAGATAGCTGGTTAAAAATTATTTAACCAATACGTTTATGACAGTGAAACGCTTTTCATAATGAAGTCATACACTATTCACTTTTTGCTTTTGCCTCTCATCTGTTTCTCCTTCTCCTCCCCTCTCAGTATCTTTCAGATATGCTGCAAAACCACCATCTACCAGTGGTCTGCACCTGCACCACGGCCGACATCCAAGCTGCATTCAACACCATCGTCTCCCGCATACAGAGATTGTAAGTTGGCCTCTCACATGCTGACTTTGGTTGTCTGTCTTTTGCCATCATATATTTACTGAGTCCCATTTCCCTGCACCAAATTTGATGGTATTGTGAAGCTGTAAGTCGTCTCTTTATTTTCTTTCCTAGTTGCAACTGTAACTCCCAGACGCCCATCCCCATAAAGATTGCAGTGGCCGGAGCGCAGCACTACCTCAGCGCTGTTCTGAGGCTTTTCGTGGATCACCTTTCCCATAAGACCCCTGACTGGCTCGGCTACATGAGGTTCCTTATCATCCCTCTAGGTTAGTAACAGCCTAACCCTAATCTTACTCGCAAGTTTTTTGTTATTTTTGTAGTATTTAAAGGTGTTATGTTTGTTCAAACATGAATATATGATTGTCAGATTAAAATCTTGCAAAATGAACATGGGTAAGAGACTTATGGTAGCCTGTCTAGTTTTATGTTTGCTGTTTGTTGTCTGATTTTGACTGTTTTTCTTTGATCGGTTTAGGTGCACATCCAGTCTCCAAATATCTTGGCACTATTGACTATCGATACAACAGTTTGTTCCAGGATGCTGCTTGGAGGGACTTGTTTCACAAGCCAGAGGCTCCTGTTATTGGTGGGCTCTTATTTCTTACTAAATAACTTTTTTTTGTAGTTTACAGTCGTTTTTAGAGAACATCTACAATCAGGAGAACTGGTCATTAGTCAGTAGTAGATAATGAATTAATCTCTGTGTCCTGTGCAGCCCAGGAGAACCCAGACGTGGTGTCAAGGGTAACTCAGTACATGGTGGGAGCTAACGGAGCTCACCAGCTTCCCATCGCAGAAGCCATGCTCACCTACAAACAGAAGAGGTATGTTTTCTCCTGTTTCTAGGTTTCAGGATTTCACCCTCATTTAATAAACAGACCTGAGAAACATTCACACTGAGCTGTACAGAAGTGGGACATGTGTTTCTGTGAGCTACCCCTGAAAAAGCCTGGATTTAGTTTAAGTCTGAGGGTTTCGTCTAACAAATGCTTCTAATGCAGAGCTTTCAGCAGTTTTTCAAAAGGGGATTGAACTGTTCTGTAAAAGGTTGGCTCCATGAACAATCCATGTGATAGATTAGTTTACATTACTAAACATTATTTACAAATTCAGGCAAAATTGCAAGGAGACAAAATATATAAATACTTGCATATTGCTTGCAATCAAAATACATTAATCAGCAGGATTTTCACACTAACAAAGGGACAGGATACAGGATAGGTGTTTTGCCCTGTGCACAGCCATACAGCGAGCTAATTAGACTTCCAAAAAAGTGAAGACAGCAGTTTTTACTGGAAGCAATTGTGAAACAAATTCAATGATAGTGATTACAAATCAGCAAAAAGATGAGATACCATAAGTTAGATGAAGGGTATTCTAAAAATTAATTAGTACAGGAACATGGAAACTGGACTCCCAAAAATATAGATTAGCTGTAAGATTAGTGTATCATGCCAGGACCTGGTCTCAGCCAAGAAAGTACAAGGCACATAACCCTGCATAAAAAGGCAAATTGTCATTTTTTCACTTTGGTTTTTGTATGGATTAGACCGCAAAATATAACATGTAAATTAGTGAGCTTTAGGCCTGGTATCGATCTTCTCTCTGCCAGAACCGGTAAGAGTATTTCCCAAAACTATTGTTTTCAATTCACATAAGAAGTACAACACAGTCATTAATCTTGTAAACATACACATAGCAAGAAAGAGTAAAAGTAAAAAGAGTAAAACACATAACAGTTAGCCCAACAGTAGTTTATAGTTACTTAGTCAGTTAACTGCGCTACTAGCAACAGAATGTTCAACCGAAACCAACTGTTGGTGGCAGAATAGTTGGCTAGGAAGTGATTAATCTAAAATAAATTAACATTTAAATTCTGTTACATTCTGTTTTCAAACCCCTTTTGAAAAATAAACTGAGGTCAAAGTTTCGCTAATGTTCTGGAGTTTGTGTGTTTGTGTGGGAGCGGCGGTGTCTGGTATGGGGGGGAAGTCTGTCTTCTAAACATCACTGTCTTTCCATCACTGTGTTTGTGTGTGTGTGTGTGTGTGTGAATAACATGTTTTTATCTTTTTGTTGTATTTTTTCTTTTCTTTCTTTGAAGGAAAAAGAGCTTTCATTTTGATTTTGCAGTAAGGTATTGTGGTCAATTGAGTTTGTTTCTCACTTAGCTTGGTGATTCATGCGCTTTCTGTGTGTTGGAGCCATTTCCCCCCTGACCCTTCTCAGCCTTTGCTGGAGCTTGCCACTTTAACAGCTGCTAAGAACGTTTTTTCTGTTAACGGCTTGAGCCATAAACTTCTCAGATAAGCTCAAACTCTGCTATCCCGGCCGCAGCCCAGAGTTAAAAAGAACAGAAGCACACAGACACAGTATGAGATTTCTTGAACTGATTAAAGCTGCACCAGGCCAAGTTTTTATTTAGAAGTAAACGTTTTTATCAGTCTAGACACAAGATGTGCAATAAAAAAGAGTGTCTTATCCCTACCAAGACACTCTGGTTTTGTCCTTTTTTGTCCAAATGAAATTGTGGTTACCTGCACCTAACCACAATTTCCACATGTGGTCACTTCATACCCAAAGAAAGTGACATTTTGATATTTTGTGGGAAAATGCAAACTGTTTGCAAGAAAACAAATCTAAGAAATGTGGACTCATCAGCATTAGATCTCCTGCCTATCATCTTTTTCATATCCTTCGGTGTGAATAGCAGAGCGGCCGCGGTAATGTCATGTTACATGGTTTCTGGGGTAGTAATATGTATATTTTGCTGTATTTTTTGGCAGTGGTATCGATCTTCTCATCTAACTCTTGGGGAAAAAGCAAATAAGCGTGTTTCCCAAAATGTCGAACTAACTATTCCTTTAAGTGTTACATGCAGAGGTTTGGTGCACATTTTCTAAATGTATGTATGTGCAGCATAAATGATGAGTTTCCAGTCTCAATCCAACATCTGTGTGCTCTTGTTGTGAAGATTATTATTCCTGGCATTACCGAAAGAATTTCCTCAATAAAGAAAGATCATTCTGACTTCAGTTTCTACTCCAAACAATCCTCATTGATAAGATATCAGGGGACTGACTGAAGGGTAAAACGTGCTGATAAAGTGGCAAGAGACCAAATACAATCAGCTCTGTCTTCCCTCCTCTGGATCCTTTTCTTCTGTTTCTTCCCTCCTACTGTTTCCTCTCCATGATCTCCACGTGCTTCTGGCCATCCATGTCTGTCTGTTATTTGTCCAGTTAGAAGTAGAAAACCTGCACGCTGTTAAAGTGACAGAGTCAAAGTGCGATTAACACTTTTTTTGTCATTTAATCGTGAATCTCAACCACCAGGATCAACACTTAAGTTACGTGTTTGATCAAATGTCACCATCAAAGGTGTCATGATCAACTGTGGTGTCCTCAGTGCTACTGGGCCTGTTTTTGTATTAATATATTTTTTAAATATATACAATTCACTTTTATGTTTTAATTCTAGAGTGTTAAAACTAAAGTCTATAAGCATATTTTATGGTCAACATGGCAGAGCTGAGACTATTTTTGCCAGGTGGCACTAACATTTGTTATTCACATCAAATATCAAGTTAAAAAAGCATTTTGTCTCTGAAAAAACACATTTAAAATTTACTTTGAGTTAAATTGAGCCTATTTTCCCTGTAATTACTACCAAATTACATAAGGAAAATAATTGGAAATTATTAGGAAATGGTTCAGAAAATGGAAAACCTGTAAGATAAAGTTTTGCCATTGTTTGACTTGGCTAAAGTTTATGCAAAATACTACCAACTGTGACACAAATTTTCATAATGTTACATTCTAAGAATTAGAGAGAATTAATTAGAAATTAAAGAGAAAACATTAATCATTGGCTGTGACAAAGGTTTTGCTGGTAGCTCCAACAATAATAATGTTACTAACTTTATTTTTATAGCATCAAAAATATAGTTACAAAGTGCCTTACAGTAAAATAAGGCAAAAAGTAAATAAAATCCAAAATGTAAAAGATGATGATGAATGATTAATTAATTAAAAACAATCACAGCAAATTTTCATCATAAATGCACAATATAATGGTAACATTATCATATGTTCTGTAATGTTCAACAATATAAACATTAAAAAGATACCAATACCACTTATTCCAACCTAGAAACTAGTTTTGACAAAGATGCAGAACCAAATTTGACATTTATCTGAAAAGTGCATGTGTTGTGTCCATAGTTCTACGTCCATCTACATGGATTGACATGCATGTGCATCTTTTAACCGATATATTACACATTTAAGCCAATATATGGATATGGAAACACATCAGACAGAAGTGATGTGTTCTGTCACAATGCATCCCTGCAAGGCGAGATGAACATAAATTCACTCACATACCAGGCAGACATCTGGCTTTCTCTCTCTGGCTGCTCTGAAACTGATTACAGCAGAGATGTGTTGTGTTGGGAAAACAAAAAGTGGCCTTGATGTGCAAACTGTGACCTACTGTAGACTGTCTTCTCTCTTTCTCTCCCCTCCTCTGTAGTCTCTCTGTTTCTTCCCTGGGGGGGCGATGGCAGGTTTCTTCAAGGCAAGAGCAACAACCTTTCACATCGTCAAACGTCTTTACATGTAGAGAACGTAGAACTAGAACCATTCAGGCTATTTTTCTGGTCATTGCCAAGGAAAATAGTTCATGGAAGGCTAAGTGTAGTCATGCTACTACCACTCAAAGGTAGTGCATGGAACCGGAGAAGTTTTGGATGTAGGTTGGTGCTCTTCCTTCTCATCCACTTCTTTATGACTCTGCAGTTTAGTTGTTCCCCTGATGGACTCCTCCTGAATGCCCTTCTGACTTTGGTTTGCCAGATCCAGTCTGTCTCTGCAATAACTGGATGGCTTTGTTGGAGGCCTTGAATCGGCCGATAGCTTGCATGTTTCGCTCTCTGCTTCTCCAGCTGCAATAAGGGAACTGAATCTGTTTTTTGTGGAGGTTTAAAGCCCAGCAGCAAGTGCAGCATGCTCCGTTGATTCTGTTTGGGTTGTGATAACTTTGCATACTCTCTATGCAATGCACGACTACAGTATTTCCAGATGTGAACATTGGAAATCAAAAGTCAACATTTACAAGTTACTAATTGCTAGATCTCGACTTTACTAACTGTAGATGGCATTTCTTTAAATTGTAATCTTTCACAGCCAAGTTTTGGAAATGCTTGTAGATATTAGTCCCTTTAGATTCAATTGGATTTTTACATCTGTACATAATCATAGTTTCTTCCCTCTTTTTGTATGACATAATGATTCTTTTCTTGCCTCCTTTTTACCTGGACTCTTTCGACCTCTGCTGCCTTTCCACAGCCCTGATGAGGACTCATGTCAGAAATTCATCCCTTTCATTGGGGTAAGTAGCCTCTTTATTGCCCGATTTGCCCCAAATATTCACTGTGTGCTGATTTTGTCTTTATCAAACTGATGTTATGTTTGACACTGACATAGCTCCTTTCCCCTCTGTTTTGAATTCTGCAGATGGTGAAAGTTGGCCTTGTGGAGCAAACATCTGCAACGTCAGGCAAGCAATAAGTTTGTTATATGAATGTTTGACATTTAAAAAAGATGAATGTAAAAGAATTGTTTTTGCTTACTAACCTGCATCAAAGCACCTCACAGTTGCACCAGCCACCTTTGCACATTGGCAGCTCCAAACACAACTAGTTCATTGCTCCACCGCAGTATATATTCTTTTAAAATTTGGAAATAAATGATGGACTGTTTCCTCCCTCAGGAGACTCTGATGACGCAGCACCTCTGGGCTCCTCGCTGCTCTCCTCCACCCCTCCACAAGTATCACCCGCACTCAAAGAGGCGTCGCCCACCCCACCCTCCTCTCCCTCTGTCACCACCAGCTTCTGTGCTTACAGGTATAATGTGATACCTGATGAAGAGCTTTCAGAAAAATGGAGCAAAAGTTGTGACCTTTCTGTAAATTTGAAAATAAAAATAATAGATTTTTTAAGCAGGTGTATATGAACAAATATACTGATATTGTATTTTTCTTTCATGGAGGAAAAGTAATGAAGTTTTGATATATTTTTTTTAGCATGATTTGTATGTGAAGGTTTCTATTATGATATGGGAAATTATCTAACATAAAAACTTATTTTCCATTTTATATTGGCTTTAAAGACAAAGTTTGACATTTAGGGAAATATTATTGGCTTTCTTGTAGAGAGTCAGATGTTAAGGTCGATACCATTCTCATGTCTGTACTGTAAATATGAAGCTACAACCAGCAGCTGGTTAGCTTAGCTTAGCATAAAGACTGGAAACAGGGGGAAACTGCTAGCCTGGCTCTGTCCAAAGGTAAATAAAAACCTGCAGCTACTTCCCCCTGTTTCCAGTCTTTATGCTAAGCTATGCTGGCGGTAGTAGATTTAGCTATTTGAACTCTTATGTGTGAGTTATTCTATTTAAAAAGAAAGGTATTTCCACGATATCTACCTCACTGACTGTTTTCTGTAGTTCTGTAGGTCAGGCGGAACTGATGGGGCTCCAGGTGGACTACTGGGTGGCTCCAACAGAAAGGAAGAAAGACATGGAGAAGCGGGACTCCTCCTCCAAAAATACTCTGAAGTGCAATTTCCGCTCGCTGCAGGTCAGCCGGCTGCCACTGGGGGGCACAGAGCCGAGCACCCAGCCCACCATGTCCATGACTGTGGTGACCAAGGAGAAGAATAAGAAGGGTAAGCTGTACACCTGTGGTGTCCAGGTGGACTGATGCATGAATGATGCACTGTACAGAGGTGGAATGTACATTTACTCAAGTACTGTACTTCAGTACAAATTTGAGATGCTTGTACTTTTCAAGCCACTGTATACTTCTACTCCACAACATTTCAGAGGGAAATGTTGTGCTTTTTACTCCACTACATTCATTTGACAGCTTTAGTCACTAGTTACTTTACAAATCAAGATTTTCGGACACAAAACATATGAAGAGCTTATAAAATATGGTGCTGCTTCGTTATATATTAAATGTTTCATGGTTCCAGCTTCCCAAATGTGAGGAATTGCTGCTTTTCCTTTTAATTATTTTAATTATTACAAACAAAAACAAACAATCCATAAATTAATAAAATAATCAGCAGATTAATCCATAATGAAAATAATGATTAGCTGCAACCAACTACAACTGTAAAATAAATCCTGCTTTTACATTAATGTATAAGTAATAATAATGTAATGATATAATATATAATAGTATAACAGTCACTGGCGCCATTTTTCTGCATTGAGTACTTTTACTTTTAACACTTTATTTTCCCGATTATACTTACATACTTTTACTTAAGTAACAAGAGTATTTTTACAGTGTGTATTAGTACTTTTACTTAAGTAAAGGCTCTGAATACTTCCTCCACCACTGGCACTGTATGTGTTATTTTTATGACCACAGTGGGAGGAATAATTCACCTCAAAATGAGACCTGTTACATTTTGACCCCATTTTAAAGACTCCATAGTCTGGACAAAGTCATTAAATCATAATTTTCAGAGATGAGGGAGAAACGTGTGGATGAATTATATTATAACGTATTCACAGGACTGGATGTGATCTGATCAAATCCAGTCTTTTACAGTCTGACCACAAACATTGCACCAAAGGGCCAAATGTCATTTAATCCTCAGAGACCAGAATGATTCTGAATTCCTCATTTACTCACAGCGTGCTTCTCTGTTGTTCCCTCCTGCCAGTCATGTTCCTGCCAAAAAAGAGCAAAGACAAGGAGGTGGAGTCGAAGAGTCAAGTGATCGAGGGCATCAGCCGGCTCATCTGCACTGCCAAGCACCAGCAGACCATGCTGAGAGGTACTTTTCTACACAGACCTCCTGCCCCAAAATGTCCTCCTCCCTCAACAGCACAGACGTCCTCAGAGGGATGTCAGATGTTTTTCTGTTCAGTATTGTCTGCAGCTTTCCTGATTTATTACTACCTGACAATTCAGATATGTCAATAATAGTTTATTCTCACACAGTAAAACTGAAGAAACCAGTCGGATTTTAACTAAATGCTAAAACTTAGTTTATTTGGGACCCACTGCCAGTTTTATACTATGTAATAATAGCATTAAGTATACTGTATACTGTGCACTCTTTGTAGTGTGATGCAGTATTATGGCAGTTAGTTTTCAAGATGTTTAGGCTACTGTATATCTTGGTGCCAAAAGGAAATGATGAAAGGTGTATGTCAGTTGATATTAGCTCATAAAGTCAAGCTGCAACTTGAGAACAATATCGATATATATCATGTTGCATCATGAAAAGGTCTATCATTTTTATCTGAGAACATAATGTTCATCCCATGTTTTTATTTCTTTTCTTTTTTGTTTTCTGAGCCTGTGTGGGGCTTGTTGAACTACTATCTTCCTTTCCCCCCCACTTTTTTTCAGCCACAAATGGTTCCTCCATTTCTAGTGTTTGCTTGGATTCTTGCACAATAGTGTCTTTTACCACCACGCTTAAAAACTAGAACATACAAGAGTGGGGATAAGCTTTTTGATCTCCAGGATGAAAATTAAGCATTAGAAACAGACCAGAGAGGCAGGTAGGAACAGGATACAAATATGTACAAAAGGTACACACAGATAACAAATAAATAAGAGTTAGAAAACTATTTACAGTAACCAGCCTACATGCAAAATACGCGTGTTGGCATTTCTAAATGTACTTCACTGCATCATTTTCCAGTATGAATGCTCTTCATACTCAAAACTAGGACTGAAACTATCAACCAATCAATCAATCAATCAATCAATCAAACAATCAATCAAACTTTATTTATATAGCACAGGTCATACATGAAATGCAACTCCAAGTGTTGAACATAAAAAGAGTTAAAAGAAACTATATAAGTAGAAAATGTATCAACAAGTTTTTAAAGTTTAAATAATTGACTCGTATAATTGACTCGCCATTTGTCATGTATCAAGAAAAAAAAAATCTCTGGTTTTAGGTTCTTAAATGTGAGGTTTTCTTTGTTTTATATCTTTGTGAATTAAATATCTTTTTTTGGTTTTGGACTGCAATTGTAAGACGGGCTTTAGAGACTAATTGATTAATCAGTTAAAGTGTAACTACACCCTAAAATTCATCTAGAAAAAACAGTAGATGGCGTGTTGAGCCATTTTCAACCCATGAAATGCTGATTTTTAAAAATTTGGTAAGAGATGTCAATATTAACACCAGCATTGATGTGTTTCATCACAGTACAGTCACGTCATTTATGTTACAAGTCAATGTTTAAGTGTGCAGTACCTCTTTAAAAAAACAATCAACACATTAATCATGCCGCCTTCATCAAAACACATTTAGAATTTGTATGTAATATGCAGTTGGGACACGGGGTGGTTGAGAATAACGGTTTCATTAACTCCAGTAATGAAAGTGTAACTATATAGTAATGTTTGTTTTCCTCCTCTGCAGTATTGATTGATGGCGTCGAGTGGAACGACGTCAAGTTTTTCCAGCTGGCGGCACAGTGGTCCTCACATGTCAAACACTTCCCCATCGGGATCTTTGGACACTCAAAAGGCCCTTACTAGCAGCACCTAAGAGACTGAAACACTGAGGACCCCCCCTTACCTTTCCCTCGTGCCAACAGCTTTTAACCCCTTCCTCCCTACTTTCCCCCTGCACACTTCTTCTATTCTGCTGTCTTAATTTAAGCTCCTGCTTTCACCTGTTGCATTTGTCCGATTATTTAATCTTGTGGGGTTTTTTTAAATTTTCTATTTATGTACAAACGTCTCAAGGCAAGGCTGCCAAGGGAATATTTCTTTACTCAGCTTTTTAAAAGAAAAATACTGCTGATGTTTTATAGACTGTTGAGAAAAAAAAACCCTAATTAAATAATAATTTGAAATTACTTCTAACCTTTAACATACTGTTCCCAGGTTTCACCCTCTGCCATCAATTCTTTAATTTGGTTTTAAGTACTTGGCCAGCACATTTAATCAAAAAAAAATATATATATATATATGAAAAAAGCAGCTGCCTTTTAATGAAGTGGAAGAGGTGATGTTCATCTTATTTTCTAATCCTGACGAAGACATTTTGGATTCTCAACTTCGGAGACTGTCGAGTCATTGTCTTAACCCTGAAGAAGAAAAAAAGTAAACGGCCCCTGACCTTTGGCTCTCTGCACTCAATGAAGAAGTCTTATGTACAATAGACTGAATACTGTGTGAATGCGATTCTGAATAACCTGACACTGTTAGAAGATGACACTCTGCTCTAAGTTGTGATTTTTACTCTACGTAACCCTTTATCTTCTTTACTTTCTCCTCCTGGTAAATTGGCTTGAGGTTTGAAGAGTTCTGCTCCAAAGTGAGACATTGGAAATTGGAAAATAAAGTCAAAAACACCTGTTTTTAGAAAATGATTAATAGCACAAAATTAACTACTAAGTACAGACTTAAAGCTGGGGTAGGCAGTTTTCTTTTGGCGTCACTGGGCAAAAATGCCATATTAACTGTGCAGCATATTGTAACTTAAGTGGTCTGAGAGCAGACCTCTACTTCAGCCCCCCACTTTTGCCTCTGTTTTCAGGCTTCAGAAAATCTATCCCGTGACGGGAGACTTTAGCCAATCACAGGTTATTTCAGAGAGACGGTGCGTTCATATTGGCTGAGCTACAAGAGCAGATGTGTGTCCACGTCCCTTCAGATAGTGAAAACCTGATTCAGTGGAGGAAAATCCTGCTGAAAATCCTGAAACTTGTGATAAATTTCCAACACCTCCTTTGCCTACAGCGGCGTATAGTATATAACAGCACGTTCCGGCTCCACAGGGAGCTTCAGGCTCATTATGTTCAATGCCATGGCGCTCATAACGACGAGTGGCAAAGAGGCGTGATGACAAACAGTGGGGAATAACTTTTGACGGGGGACAGTGGTGTGTGTGTGTGTGGTGTACTAGCCTCTCTTCCCGTTGCTGGACGGCGTTGCAGCTGCCTCTGAAGCCTGGGGCGCTCTGCTCTGCGGCCGCGACGTGCTGGAGGGGCGTCTTTGAGAAAACAAGTCACGGCGGGAGGGACCGCGGTCTCGGTGAGGCTCACGTCGTGGAGAGCGAGCCCTACCAGGGATACAGTTTCACTGGGGAACCGACTCCTTCTGCTGCCTGTCCAAGGTGTGGGTTTGGTGGGAGGGGCTTAGCGGAGTGATACGAGGCAGCAGAGAGAAGCGGAAGGTTTTGCATAGGTTGCACAGATTCTGCCTCCCCCAGCTTTAAAGAAATACACTGACATTTTGGGAATTATGTTTTTTTTGCTTTCTTGCCAAGAGTTAGATGAGAAGATCGATACCACCCTAATGTCTGTATGGTAAATATGTAGCTAGAGCCAGCGGTAGATTAGCTTAGCTTAGCATAAAGACCGGAAACAGGGGGAAACGGCTAGCCTCGCTCTGTCCAAAGGTTACAAAATGTGCAGCACCTCTAAAGCTCACTAGTTAACATGTCACATCTTTTATCTGCACAAAAACAGAAGTGTAAAAATGATGGAAATAGTCCAGCATAACCCCCCAAAAAAACATGTTTTACACTCCAGGTATTGTACAGATTACACAAAAGAAAAATAAAATGTCTGTTTTCTTGCCTGCGGACAGAGCTATGCTAGCTGTTTCCCCCCGTTTCCAGTCTATATACTAAGCTAAGCTAGCCGGCTGCTTGCAAACAGCTAGCCTGGCTCTGATCAAAAGTACCAAAATCTGCCTACCAGCATCTCTAAAGCGCACTAATTAACACGTTATATCTCCTTTGTTTAATCTGTACAAAACCTGAATCAGGCTAGCTGTTTCCCTGTTTCCAGTCTTTGTGCTACCACACTCCTCTGACACACTCCATATCTTTTGCTAAAAGCAAATGTTACTTTTGCCAAAGGAATACTCATCAACTGCAGCTCACGCGTCACCTGTGTGGTATTATATAAGACTTCATAACATAGAGGTGAATGTATTGAAGGTACCTTAATGTAAAGCACTTTTAAATGTTTGTCCATTATAGATTAGTGTGTTTAATCTACCCGGGAACCTGCAGGTATGACTGACTGTGGTTCACAGAGGCACATAGACAGACACTGTATCTGCCATTATATCTGAGCTGAACATCTGCACAAGCAGCGGTGACCTGGCGTAGTTTACATGCAAAGCAAACCAAGCATCTGTATCTTCTCAGTGCTGTGTAATGTCACTTTAAGCTCAGTGTGAGGCCTCGTTGGACTATTTACATTTTAGTTTAATATTCTGTAAGATAAGCTTACATTGTGTATGTGACATTAACAAGTCAAACAATGTTCTGTCAGTAGATTTTTGCTCAATCTTTTGTTGACTGTTAAGCATAAAACTAAAAAGTATTTTGCTTATAAAAATTTCTTTCAGTAGCAGTTTCATCATAACCTTTGCCAATTTCTTAATAAGTGCCTAAATTGCTTAATTTTGACAAATCAACATAAATAATTTGTTCCTGGCTAACATGGTGCTGATTCTGATCCAACAACAACAAAATGTCTCACTACAGTGCATTGATTTTGCAAAAATAAACACATGCAGTCAAGCTTGTTCATTGGAGGGAGGGAACATCACACTGTGGACAGTTGGCTCTCAAACATGGGTCTGAATTAATTAAAAGAACACTGCAGCCCATTCATGTTGAGCATACATTTGTTATATAGAAGATGTTATAGATGTTTTGTTTTTTCATGTTATCTCAGAGAAAGGCTTGTTGAAACTGAAAGTTCCCTAAAGACTACCACTGTAATCCCAAAACTTGGAGTAATAAAACTACTATACACACTAAAATGTACTTTTCTTTTCACGTGTGAGTTATTAAGCTCTGTTTCCTACTTAAGGAATTGGACAAAATCAGTGTTGTGGTGGTAAATGTAAAGGTGAATCAGCCACATGAAGTCCAATCAATGGAGGCAACATAAGCATGAACAACCAGTAAAAAACTGATGTTTCCTGTGGTTCAAAGTCCAGACTTTGGAAACAGCAGTTGAGAAAACAATCTCACCACAAGGTCTTCAGCTGTCAGTCATGAACCTTATCAACAGAACAGCTACTAAATGGACTCATCTACTGTTTCTGAGGTCAAGAATAAACTTTGGACCTCAGCTGTTAAGCCAACATGGCCGAGAAGTGCTCAGAAAAAAATGGAAAAATTAACAACAATTCCATGACAACTTTATCTGCTGATGAAGATCATGTGATATGATTGAAAGCTCCAGAACAGCTACTAAATGCACCGTGTGGTGAGATTGTTTTCTCAAATGTCATTTCCTCTTTGAAATCTATAAATTACACCAGTTTGATACCAGCAGTGAGAGAAGTACTCACATCCTGTACTTCAGTAAAAGTAATACGACAATGTGAAAATACTGTGCTAAAAGTAAAAGTCCTGCATTCAAAATTATATACAGAAGTACTATCAGCAAAATCTACTTTAAGTATTACCAGTAAAATTACTCATCATGCAGAATGGACTCTTTCAGAGTGTTAGGTTATTTTATACATTATACTATTGGATTATTATTGATTGATTAATATGCAAGCAGTATTTTAATGTAGCAGGTTGATAATAAAGGTATTTTTAACTACTTTATACTGTAAGTTAGTTTCATCTATAACAACACATAATTTAGTATGTATAATTTTAGTTTACCAAGTAACAAGTAACTATAGGAGACAAATAAATGTAGTTCAGTAAAAAGTGCAATGTTTAAAGTAAAAGTATAAAGTAGCACAAAATGAAAAGTACCTCATAACTGTGCTTAAGTACAGTACTTCTGTAAATGTTCTTTCCACCACTCCTGAGCATGAACCACTAATTAAAACACAATCTTTTCATACAAACAATGTTATTCAGATCATTTACATAAGTAAAAGCAGCAATACTACAGTATAAAAATACTCTGTTACAACTAAAAGCATTGAAAATTTTGCTTAAGTAAAAGTAACATGCTGCAGTTGGAAAATGTGGAGCTAATTTTAACTACTTTATATACTGCTGTGTAGCTTAATCTATATTAATATAACATATTTTATTTGTTAATAATATTTTGTATTAACAATCTGAATCTGTAAAATAACTAAATATATATCAAATAAATGTAGTGGAGTAAAAAGTACAATATTTCCCTCTGAAAAGTAGTAAGTAACATGAAATGGAAATACTTAAGTAATGTACAAGTACCTCAAAACTGTATTTATATACTTTCCACAGCTGCCAGTTTGTTTACCATACCGGTAGGTTTGTTTCAACCTAAGCGTGTGAATTTGGTGGTGAATTTACTTTGCTTTACTTGGCACTGGTTCAGTAAAAACAATGACATTAGAGCTCGGTGGCTGTCAACAGAAGTACGCGGAGTCCTGGCTGGTGATGCCGAGTGACAGACAGGGGGAGACAGGGGGAGACGGGGAGGGAGGGAGGGAGGGAGGGAGAGAGAGATCCTCCACCGGAGCAGGAAGCTGCCGCCGGGACTGCCGAGAAGACGGAGGAGGCGCAAAAACAGCGTCGACATCAGCGGCCACACGGCGGGGTATCCACCATAATGTAGAGCAGGAACAGCGGCGGGTCGCATCCACCGAAGAGCGCGCGGCGGTGAACGCAGACGCAGAGCGGGCCGCATTCTTTGCGTGGCGAAAATGAAGGAGCTGAAGGAGCTGAAGGGCTGCGGCATGCGCTCCGCGGTGGGCTTTCTGTCCCGCAGGGAGCTCGCCGGGCAGCCGCTCATGAAGGAGGAATTCCAGAGGCGCAGGATGGCGGGCTGCACCAGCCTCTACAAGAAGGACATGCTCGGGCATTTCGGCTGTGTCAACGCCATTGAGTTCTCCAACAACGGCGGAGAGTGGCTCGTGTCCGGTAAGTTGACAAATCCCTCTCCCGCCCCCCCCCACTCGGCTGGGGCTGCTGTAATGTGCTAACATGCTAAGTTAGCCTTGCCTTTCTTGCTAGCTAGTCGGCTAGCTCGCTAACGTCAAGCCAGAGCAGCGAGCAGCTCAGAGGGCAGCAGCCCGGCGGACCAGTCCCGCACGTCAGTCCACAAGCCCGCCACTGTGGCCCCCCGAAGTGCACTGATGGGTCTAATCGTGGCTACCTCCTGAAAATCACGAAGCTGTTTGTGTCCTGGGAGGATTAAAAACCATCATCTGGCCTTGTGTAACAGCCCGAGGCTTGCCGTTTTCGGTCTGCTGAGGATGTTTACTTTGCACAACAGAGCTGCAGTTAGTCAAGTCCAGCAGTGGCACTATATAGATGCATCTCATTAACTCTGATGACTGAAAGATACTGTTCCTGGCCAATTGAGTATGATTATTAACTCTGGTAATATGGAAATTACATCCTGATGTAGATTTAGCACCATATGCATCACACACTGGTGTTAATTTTGCTCTTGTATTGAATGTCATCTGCAAAAGAGCTTCTTTACAGACTATAATTGTGTAGGGCTGCAACTATAATTACCATTTATTCTATGAAATGTCCATAAATTATGGGGAAAATGTCCATCACAGTTTCCCACAGTCTAAGGTGAGGACTTCAAATGTCTTATTTTCTGTAACCAATCATTCTAGATGTTCAGTTTCCTCTGATATTCAGAGAAAATGGGCAAATCATCACATTGAAGAAGCTTGAACCAGAGAATGATAGGAGGTTTTGTTTAAAAACAATGTTAATCAATTATCAAAATAGTTTTCTTACGACCCACTGAAACAGCTGTGGCATTCAATCTTTCCTTTTCGTTGTGAATTACTGAGGAGTTTTACGTCTTCAGGCCTCTATAAAAAATTATTGAAATCCAGTCTGAGACAGGAACATCAGTGTTTGGTTGAGCTGCTTGCAGTTAGACATGTGCAACCTGTGACACGGTCGTATGTAGACATTGCTTCACTTTAAAGGGTCAGGTCAAAAAGTTTGGAAACCGCTGCTTTGGACTATACTGTGCACTTTTGTAAGTTGGTGGTGTCAATCTGTCTTGTTATGTCTACAGGAGGAGATGACCGCCGGGTGCTCCTGTGGCACATGGAGCAAGCCATCCACGCTCGGTCCAAGCCTGTGAAACTGAAGGGCGAGCATCTGTCCAACATCTTCTGCCTGGCCTTTGACAGTACCAACAAAAAGGTCTTCTCTGGTGGTAAGAGCAAGAAGTTATTCTTACGTCTGATTTCTGCTCTTTCACAACAACAAGGTTTATTCCTCTTCCTAGTCCTTTGACCTGTGCAAGTGTTTTTGTGGCGTGTCACTCTGAGATGCAGCTTTTGATGCTGCAAAGTGAATTAACTTTGAAGAAACACAACAACACTGACTTTAAAGACACTGCAGGTGTCGAGCAGTGAAATAAATGTAAAAAATACATATCTCAATGCAAATAGGACCGGAAAGTCCTGGCTGGTGATGCTTAAAATGTTAAATGGATACTTTTATGTGCATTTAAGTGGTTGCAGAAATGTTATAGTTACTTCATTGCACATTAGTGGCATTGGGTATAAATTATGGATGGAAAGATCAAAAGAGTTGCTGAATTATAATGTTCTGGAGGCATGTGGTGAACGCTGCTTACTGACCACTGTCAAGCTGCCACGCAAATTAGCCGAGAGGATAAAATTGGGGATGCTGTATAAAGATTTAGTTGTTAGGTGATAGATAATTAACCAACCACGCCATTTAAAACACACCTAAAGGCAAAGCTAGTTTTGCATCTCAGCGCTGGAGGTTGAAGATTCGATCCGAGCATTTATCCTGCACTCCTGCATTCTTTCAATAAGTGATCCAGATCCACAGTTTGTCTGTTTGCTGTTTTTCAGGAAACGATGAACAGGTGATTCTTCATGATGTGGAGAGGTGGGTAAAATAACACAAAAAATACTTGTTACTGTAGCATCAGAACATTTTGATATACTCACAGCTGTTATAAAAAAGCTTTTGGCTGCCCAGTGATTAAACTGTTTGCTAATGCACTTGTGTTTACACACTAACAAATAATTAACATTTGGATACTTGTTGTTCCAACAGAAGGGAAACTCTGAACGTGTTCCTGCATATCGATGCCGTGTACAGCCTGTCTGTCAGCCCGGTCAACGACAACGTGTTTGCCAGCTCGTCTGACGACGGACGCGTTCTTATCTGGGACACCCGTGAGCCGCCAAATGCAGGTAAGTGGAGGCCGGCATGCATGTTTCCGTAAAGCTCATTGGTTGGTGACAATAATAATAGCTTAATATAGTAATGCCTGGTGATGCCAAGTTTTAAGTTTATGCATAGGGCTGCAAGGCATGTGGAATTAAAACACTTTCCAAATGACGTTTGGATAAGTCCGATAACTCACAAACGCCTAGTCTGAAAATATATACTGCTGTTGTGTGAGACTTACAATGGATTAAGAAGTGGTTGTAGAAAAAAAATAGAAAGTGCACTGGAAGATAAATTAATAAGTTAGAAGATTGGTGCTCAGTCTGGTAAAAACTCTGTGGATCAGTGTCTAAAGTTAGCTTTATTACATGAAAACGAACCTCTGCAAAGGTCTCAGTGATAATAACAGTACACAAACAGAGCTTCGCCTCTCTTCTCTTATGTTGTGTCTTTATGGTGGTAATTAAAAAGCTCTTAATAGACAGCCACACAGTGTATTTTAAGGGGACTGAAAGGGGTGTATAGTACTTCATGATGGGACTTAGTGAGACTTGTTGATAACTTTAAAAATGCAGTGGATCATCTTGCATGACGTCCACATCCTTCTATTTTTGAAGCCTTCCTTGTGACCAGGTTGGCCTAATAATACATTTAGCAGTAATCAGTATTCCATGTCTGCCAGCAGGTTTTTTTCACTGAAGCCCCAGTTTGAAAGGATGAAAGTTACACACAAATGTTTTTGAGTTCCTTTGTTAGCCGAGCTGTCTCTCTAAATATAAGTGGTGTTTAATTATTAATTCCACTGTAGCCATAAGCAGGGTTCGTACAAAGTCTTAAAAGTCTGGAAAATGCTTAATTTTAACCGTTATGTTTTCAGGGTTAGGAATATGCTTGAATTTGAATATAGTCCTTGAAAAATGCTTGATTTTCAACATAATGTGGTGTTTCATCATCTACACAATCACTCATGTAAACCAAAAATCCCAACCCTACCCCTGCATAAGTATAATGCATCAAAATAAGTAAATACATGTGGGCTAGGAAATGCTTTGATTAAATTGTTGATTGACAATGTGCAACAGTGATGTGAGTGTTTGGGACTGACTGGTGAGTTGACCGCCCTCTCCTGGAATTTAAGAGGAGTGTAACTGGATCCTTTCGAAGTCTGCTCCACATAAATGACTGCCCACCCAGAGCCTGGTTCTGCTCGAGGTTTCTGCCTGTTGAAAGGGAGTTTTTCCTTGCCACTGCCACCTGGTGCTTGCTTGGTGGAAATTGTATAGTCTAGACCTGCTCTATATGAAAAGTGCCCTGAGATAACTTTATGATTTGGTGCTATATAAATAAAACTGAATTGAATAAAACTCTGACACACACACACACACACATTTATTTATATATATATATATATATATATATATATATATTCTATCTTCCACACATGCTGATGTTTAGTGTTAGAACGCTAACATTTGCTAATTAGCACTAAACACAAAGTACAACTGAGGCTGATGGGAATGTCATTAGATGATGGCGCTAGATGAAATGATACAATTCATCCTGTGGGGGACATGAATGTCTGTATCAAATTTCAAGACAATTTATTTGGTAGTTGCCAAGATGTTTCACTCAAAACAACAAATGTGAACGTCATGGTGGTGCTAGATGAAAACTCAGGGGATCCCCAAAGCGAAGTGTTAATAATCATGTAATTGTAGTTCATTTAAACCTCATCTCTTTCTGTAGAGCCGTTCTGCCTGGCCAGCTACCCCTCAGCCTTCCACAGTGTGATGTTTAACCCCGTGGAGCCCAGGCTGATCGCCACAGCCAACTCCAAGGAGGGAGTTGGATTATGGGACATCCGCAAGCCACGCAGGTTAGACACTTTTCCCAGCTTTCAAAGTTTCTATCTCTCGACCCAATTTTCAAGATAAGATTAAACTCTATTGTTTTCTGTGGGGAAATTAGCTTTTATTGCAGCATATAAGTGATTAGAAGCATGCAAATAAACCACAGTAAAGGTAATAAAAAATTAAGCAAAAAATAAGAATCATTAGAGTTAATAAAACAGTAAAAACATTTAAAGGTGTAAAATAGACTGGACAATATAACTGTGAGGTTAAGTAAATTTGTGCTGCTGACAATATTCTCTCTATAAAGGTTTGGAAAGTGGCAAAAAATGTATTATTATCGTGTGAGATTTCAGGTGCATTGTTACTTAGATGTCATGATTTTATTTGATCCATTATACTGTATATTTGTATGGACATTTCAAATGAGTCTATGAGTTTGTATCCGCAGAATCGGTTTACAGTCAAACATCCTCATCTGCTCTTGTGATGCACGTTTGTCCTGCTCATGTCCACCAGGTGGCGCTGTTGTCTCACTGTTGAACTTAATCACCGCTGGTCCTCTGCCAACTGCAGAACCGTCTCGCTGCAAAAAACCAAATGTTTGTACCACTAAAAAAAAAAGACTCTGTGAAAACACTGAATTGCGCTGAGTGTGTGTTTATACAAACTAAGGTTAGGTTTCGGTTATTAATACACAAATGACGGCACTTCCAATAAAAGTAAGCACTGAGTCATTTGTCTTCCTCCACTGTTGGCTCTGGCTCTCTGCAGGGTGGGTATGTTTACAGTCACTTCTTAGAAATTCCCTCAATTCACTATTAAGTGTAAAAATAGCCTCCAGTTGAAGTTTATTTAATGAAATGCCTGTTTTATTTGGTCATAATTCAGTATTGGAAAGTCTCTTTAATCTTCTGATAATCTGCATACATATATACATGTTACAGTATATCTTCTGATGGTGTTATATGTAATTTACATTAGTGTTTTTATCATTATATGTATTATTTTGTTTTGAAAAGTGCTTTACAAGGCTTCAAGTATTTTCTTTTTTAAATTGGAACGTTAATACTCCAAATTCATGTTTTCCAACCCGACCAGTGTGTGATTACTTAATATCAAAGGATAAAAAAAGAAACAAGACAGGCCAAAGAAGAGTAATGTCTGACCACAACTTCA
This sequence comes from Macquaria australasica, assembly GCA_005408345.1. Lineage (NCBI taxonomy): Eukaryota > Metazoa > Chordata > Actinopteri > Centrarchiformes > Percichthyidae > Macquaria > Macquaria australasica. The sequence continues at coordinate 8,076 of SEMN01001454.1, read as the reverse complement.
GAACTACAGTTAGACCAGTCTCAACTATGATGTTTTAGTTATTAGTATAAGGGTGAAATCCAAACTTAAAACCACTTAGAAAACTAGTCAGGTTGGTAGAACGTTTTGATATATCTGCTGATATTCAGTAATTCTGTTAATAACTGACAATCACAAAGAAGGGTGGAGATACGATCAACTTTTTTTACAGGGTTATTAACATCCCCCGTAATATTCAAAATTTCAGGTTCCATCCATAAGGTAAATATCCCACGTAATAAACATTTTTTGTCCCACTCTTAGCTAGACTTTTTTCTAAACTACTTTGTGATGTTTTTGTTCTGGTAGAAACACGAGTTATCTTATTAACTGTAGATGCGCAGTAAAGTCTCAATATACACAACTTTCAAAATATGAACATAGTATCCAAACATCGAATAAATAATAAAGCAGACTCATTATAATAATTCAATTCATGATCTTTGTTATATCCTTATTATATGGATATAATAACAAACTCAACTCTTTTATTTGTAGTCAAATCTGGCTCTCACAATTAGAGATTTACTCTTACCTAGCTCTAATATTTCTCTCTGTTCTCTCAGCTCATTGCTGCGTTACGGAGGCAGCATGTCCCTGCAGAGCGCCATGAGCGTTCGCTTCAACAGCACTGGCACCCAGCTGCTGGCACTGCGTCGCCGCCTGCCGCCCGTCCTCTACGAGCTGCACTCCCGCCTGCCCAGCTTCCAGTTCGACAACCAGGGCTACTTCAACTCCTGCACCATGAAAAGCTGCTGCTTCGCTGGGGACAAAGATCAGGTTGGTCATCAGATCACACGAATCCTGAACTAAAGCTACTGCTGCTATCATCATCATACTAGTAGAATTGATAGAAACTTGGTTAATAAGGTAATAACACATTTAGAAAATATAGGGTTGTACAAAATCATAGAACAGCAAAAAGAAAAACAATTCTATTTCCAGTTGTAGTCTCAACGTTCTTCCCCTTACATACAGGGAAATATAAGTATGAAATGTTACATAGGACCTCTAAAATCTTTCATTTCATGAACATGTGCAGCCATAAAAACAATGTCTTGCATGTAATATATTGCACTCGAGTGTGATTTAGCTCCTGATACCACAGGCAGATACAGAATATATTGTAGAAGTGAAGTCAAACAGTGGAGAGATCGTTTTATCTGACTTTCTGATTACTTAAAATGAAATATATAAGGAGAATGTTTTGAACATGTGGGATCAATAGAAAGAATAAAAACAGAAGAATATATTAGTTCCTTCTGTGAAATTTGGACTTTTGAGCGTTGGAGGAACACCAGAAGCACATGTACTCAGCCAACGGTCCCGTTGGTCCTCCTCAGACATGACATCACCCTGCAGCCATGTTTATTATGTTAACATTATCCTCGGATGTCAGCAGAGCACATGAAGGCTTAAAGAAAATCACCCGTCTCTATATGAGTGAAGGAGGTAGTTTAAAGGTTACAGAACCAGGTCAGGACTGTACAGGGAGGTTGCTGGTTTGAATATGCATACCTGCTGCCAAGCTGGACAGCTTTATTGACTTGAGCAGCAAGACCATTGATCTCTGATCAGTGGAGACAATTGAAGATTGTGAGTTCTTTCATTGGGTCCTAGATGTGTTTGAGTGTAGTGATAACATTTTACATGGTTTACATATATATATAAATCTTATAAAAAAGAAATACAGATGTAGTATCCCTCAAGCACTCACCCCTTGTGTGGCACTAAGTATATGTGCCATGTTAAAGGCCCAAACAGCAGTTTTTGATCATATAAATTACAATTATTTTCCTATGCGTAAGTATGTAATTGAGTCTATTGAAGATAATTAAAAGTATACCCTGTTTAGTCCTGTGTTGACAAAGATTACTGATGTAACCAAGGATGAAGCTTTGGGTTGTAGTTATTGGGATGGGTTAGATTTGATAATGATAGTCGATCAGGACGTGCAAGTCCAACATGCTAATGTGGGAACTGAATCCTCAAAGAGGTCTACGAAAATGACCAGTCGGACAACACTCGGATCACCCAAAGAGGAATTTAACTCGCAGCCAGTGGTTTAACTTCTCACCTTGCTGCAGTGATGTAGACTGTACACTGTGACATTACTGTTAGGTGTGGTTACAGATGCAACTGAGCACATTGCTGACCACATCCAGACACACCCAGCAGTGATATGCGGTGTGGTCAGCGGTGCAACAGACTTGAAAGTCTGAATCAGAGAGGGCAGCGAACCACTGCTTTTCAGCCTGGTATTAAGTTACTCTCTAATATGTTTTCCTACTGATGGTTTTTGGATTTAATAATGACTTTATAATTGTTATACACATAAAAGTGCAGTAAGACAATTTGACCACTAGGGGCAAGAAAAACAAACTCAACCACATTGTAGAGTTTAGCAATGTGACCATACAGTAGATACTGTTACATGATATACATTTGTCAACCAGAGATATTAAAATGTGTGTTTATACCGTGGCAGCTGTTCCTTTAATATATCTGGTTGTATAGGCAATGTTGTAACTCAGGACTGTGACAGGACTGTTTTATCTGGAAATACTGGACTTTTATATGATTTTTGCACCATTTTCATCAAGTATCTTGATTTGTCAGGTATTTAATTTCCAGGGTTAGCCAATAACCTGTCTGGTTATTTTTCCCATAAACGGTTTATCATTTGATTTTCCAGAAAATATACGATTATATTGATATTGCAAAATAAAATTACTCATACAGTGACAAATTTATTCATATCACCCACTCCTACTGAGTGTGGGCTTATGGGCTGAGAGCGACTGCCTACAGTTTTATTCTGAAGGGGTGTGAGAGTCACTGGGAGCCGCACTTTAAGTTTGAGCTCAAAACTGGAGAATTTCTTAAACCAAAAAGAAAACTCTAGGACCTTTTTATGCCAATTATTTCATAGAGTGTAGATACAGGATGTCAGTTTTAGTAAGGCAGCACAGTTTGGAGAAAAATAAAAGAGGTAAAACAACTCAGAACATGCGACAAAGGGCGTGATATTGGTTTGACCAGATGATTTCGCTTGTAAAAAGCAAGAGCATTTATCCCACTGTGCCGCCATTGCTCTCACAGCACTCCAGAACCACAGACGACAGAGGATTTTCTCAGAGTGGTGTGAAAGCAGAGGTGCAGAGTGGCAACTTACCAGACAGAATTGATGGAAAGGAAAGAGGGAGGGAGTTGTGGGTGCGACATTCCTACCTGACGTGTTCTCTGGGAACCTGAGGCGGAGCACACAGGTGTTCAGTTGGGAATGTGTTCATGTGCTCTTGAGCTGCAGCGATATGAGCAACAGTCTGTGTTTAAGGAATTATGATTTTTCATCACCGCAGAGCATTTTATGTTGGTTCTTAAAAGACATTGCAATTTCTCACCCCTCCCAAAAAACTTTTTTATATGCTGACTAGAAGAGTGGAACTGTGAAAACGGTTAGACCAGCCCGCATGAGTGCAAGCCTTCACGTTCTAGAAACATTCTTGAGCACATTGAAAGAGACCACAGAGACCAGCGGAATATTTACACAAGGAGATTGAAGACATTTGTTTGAATCACTAGCAGATAAAATAGCACAGAAATACTTCACAACTTGACAGAATGTCAGAAATCCAGCAGCACAAGACGATGCCCAAAAATAAATGTAAATGATTTGACAAAAATGTGCCTCCAGATGGTAAAATAACGCTCGACAGACGTTCCAGTTGAATAGAAATGTGCTGGAATAAAAGAGGAAAGAAAGGGGGGAAATATTCTGGTCCTTCACATTGTGCAACTAAATATATGTATGTGGAAGCTTGTGAAGTCCAGTGTATAATCAACCTCCAGCCAAATGCAGGTAAATTAGCGACTGTAGCCGTAGTCACTGGCTATCACTATCCCTATTCTGTGGCTATCCCCATCCCCCACTGTGGCTCTGTCAAAACTTACCTACAGCGACAGGTTTAAGTGGAACCATCTGTTTACAAAGTGTAATAACAGTTGAGACGAGGAGCAGGAGCCGTGTTAGGGCCAGACTGTCATGTCAAGAGCGTGTTTGATCCACATTATGAGACGAAGCGCTGTGATAAGATCTGGTGGTTTGTGCCATATATTGACTCCCCCAGGGTCTGTCTGTCAGTGTGTATTTGTATTTTTGTATGCATATCTATCTATCTATCTATCTATCTATCTATCTATCTATCTATCTATCTATCTATCTATCTATCTAGATTTCCTCTCCCTTGAGGTCTGATGGAAAGTTTTGTCATATGAAATGGCTTAAATCTAGACTTAAATCTCTAAACATCCCTTTTATTCCCCCCTCAGTACATCTTGTCTGGGTCAGATGACTTCAACCTCTACATGTGGAAAATCCCAAAGGACCCAGAAGCAGGTGAGTTATTGAATCCATCTGCAAGCACGGCATATTTATGTAGATGTATGCTGATGTGTAGGCCGTGATTTACATTGAATTTTGCATCTCCTCATGACAAAAGAAGTGTTTTTCTTCTGTCTACTCTGCTAAATACTTTCTTTTGTGTTTTTGGTTTGTTTAAGTTCACACTGTTCATCCTGAAATCAGGGCTTGTAAACAGATGTACAACAACTTATAAATATCTTGTTTAAAGGACAAAGTTTTGGTGACCTGTCATTCTGGAAGGTTAAAGATTTCAGTGGCGTCTGGGTAGGCACAACAAACGTGATTCTAGTCGCTGTAGGTTTTAGCCCCAGAAAGGATGATGGACATCTCTGTGCTCTTTGCCAGTGATTATCAGCCCAGACTGTGGTTTGCCCTCAGTTCATTTGGTCACAATATACTTCGGCATGAGTAACTATCGGATATCCTATATCTACGTCTTTCTCATTATATAATCCTCCATTTTGTAGTTCTAGTTCAGGTTAAGTTCTTACTCGTGTCAAACTTTTTCTCGAGTTTGAATGTTTTCTAAACTAACCTAAAAGCAAAAGTAAATGCTGAAAAGTTTGAAATAACTGCTCCACACAGGCTTACTGTGAACACGCCTCAGATCTAATTGCTCTGGGAAGAAAATCCCAAAAATGCGAAAATCCAAGAATGTGGTCGTTTGTAGCTGGGCCTATTTAATGTCAGACTAATGGCATATTATGAGGATTATATTACTGCTGTTACGACTGCCATATTTCACAGTCTGTATTTTCTGTCTTGGAATATCCAGAAGCAGGTTGAATAATCATGGCAGTCTTTGTTTAGCTGAATGTGTTTGTTTTAATGAGTCCTTGTCACAGACAGTATCTCTGTGACTCTGAGCTGACTTTGAGCTGATGTTTGTCTGCTAGTGTCACATTAAACAAACCCACATCATGTTCTTCCTTCCAGGAGGCCCTGGTCGCGTGGTAAATGGGGCTTTCATGGTCCTGAAGGGTCACCGCTCCATAGTGAACCAGGTTCGCTTCAACCCTCACACCTACATGATCTGCTCCTCCGGTGTGGAGAAAGTCATCAAGGTTAGTGAAGGAATATCACTGCTGTATTTTTAAGAAAGAAGGTTAAGATATCTGTGGTTTTTAAAGACTGGATTGAGGCCTAAAGGTGAGCTGCAGAGAGGTAAATCTTCTGTCCACTGCAGCATCAGGATGATGTAGTGGTCGGAGAAATTGTTCTGTAAGTGGACTGGCTAAATTTGAGTCTTTGTCCTCAGATGTTCAGACTGTAGACGTGCCCTTAAGTGAGACATTGATCTCCAGTGACACCACACAGTAACTGACTGAGCTCCGACTTCCCTCTGTGGAGGGGGAATGAAAAATGGATGGATTTCCCCCTATTATTGACTGTCGTCTGTAACAAATGAAGTTGGGCAGTGTTGCAAAAACTGGGTCATGGGAAGATGGGAAGATCTGTTCCACAGATACAGTTTTTCTGAAACCAGACCCAGACTATGTGATACACTGCCAGGCTTTCAAAAGTCTTAGCAATTAAGGTTCAAATACCAAAGGCTTCATAAGCATATGAGTAAATCAATTATTATTGCTAAAGCTTTCACTGTAGCTCAAGCTTGATTAGGCTGCAACATGAGCTTTATTTTGTAGTTAAAAAGAAAACTGCATCATGATATAATGACAAGAGTGCAGTTAAAGAAAAACACTCCTCACAACATGAAGATTTTACGCTGTTGGAATAACATTGGTAGCACACAGCAGCTGCTTATTCAGTGCAAGCTTTCTGAGTCAGTGTATTGTCCTGCTGATGACCTTTATGAATAAACCAGGCAGCATTTGAAGTTGGTTTAATGTCTCGCTGAGTTTTGACTGACTCAGTTAAGCATCATCAGTCAGTTATTTTGCCTGTGCTCCTAGAAACAGAACACTTGTTGTTTTGTTATCCTTTACTCATATCAGTGAGCGGTCCACTCCACTAAGTCATTCTTTATATATAAATGCATTTATTACCTTAATAACAGTCTAACATACTTTTCACTAATGGACGTTATTGGGATTGGATTCGATTAGGTCCTCCCTGTTATTTTCTCTGGCTGAAAATGAGTGCAAGAAGAGAAATAAAGCAATTAGTCAAACCCAAAGCCATGGTTACACTAATAAAAAGTTATCTCTACCAAGCCTTTGAATGGCGTCATATTAACTTTATTATTATCAGTTTTAATCACACAGCTATGACTTTATAACAAAATAATAATTTGAATAAGAAAGAAGTTTCTGCCTGTAATCAACTTAGATGACATTTGGTTTTGCCAGTCATTAGTTTTCAGTTTACTCCTCCGACTGAGACCTTTATTTTCTGATTTATATAATCAGAAAATGTGGTTTCTTACTCAGATTATTTTAATTGGGTTAAGTCCTTGCAAACAGTCTAAAAACCCATTTAGTAGAAGGAGAAACTATTCGCACAAAAGCATTTGCACAAGGGTAAGAAAGATTCTGATTCTTTTTTTTTTGTCTGCACAGTAACACAAGCTCTCTGTTTTGTACATTTTACTGTACAGAGCGAAAGGTGATACAGGTCCAGGTGTTCTGTAATATGAGGCTATCAATAACAGGGAATCTTTTGAACTGACCTGGCCATCTCCCACTCTTACCTTTTTGCTCCTCTTTTTTTTCCTCCATTCATTTTTCATTCTGTCATTCTGAAAACTTTAAATCTTTCTTTTATTCTGCCTCTTCACCTTTCCCCCTCTCCATCCTTTCTTTGTAACTTCATTCTCCATCCATCTCAGGTGTGGAGTCCCTACCAGCAGCCCGACAGTCTAGGTGATCTGGAGGGCCGCGTGGAGGACAAGTCACGCAGCCTCTACACACATGAGGAGTACATCAGCCTGGTGCTCAACAGCGGCAGTGGTCTGTCCCACGACTACGTCAGCCAGTCCATCCAGGAGGATCCACGCATGATGGCCTTCTTCGACTCTTTGGTGCGACGAGAGATCGAGGGCTGGAGCTCTGACTCCGACAGTGATCTGAGCGAGGAGGCCATCATGCAGCTCCACGCCCGAGGACGCCGCTCTACGCGGGCCACACCTGCAGCTCCCACCGCTGCCTCTGCTGCTGGTCACCACAGCGACTCTGATAACTCGTCGTCCTCCTCTCTGGCCGGACCTGATGCCTCAGGAGGGGAAGAGCAAGCCACAACGGAGGTGGAGGGGCACCCGAGGAGACGAAGCAGGCATCAGCGGCACCAGTCTGGCTTTCTTGTGAACGAGGACTCTGACTCGAGTGAGTTTTGGCTCGACCCCATGCCCCGGCCTCGCTCCCCAAGCCCCAGGGACAACTCCACGCTGTCCAGCCCCACTTCCTCTCCTTCACTTCCTGTCGAAGCCTCCAGCTCGTCCACATCAACTTCCAGCTCCAGCAGTGATGACGAGGAACGGCGTAGTGCAGTGAGGCGGCGCAACGTCATGAGGCGACGACGCATGCATGTAGTCTCCAGAGCTGGGGATCGACCCGAGTCTGTACAGGCTCTGTTTTCGGCCATGGACTCCTGCAGTTACCCATCGATATCAGTTGATGACCTGTCTTCCTCCTCGTCGGTCGAGGAACAAAACTCTCTCAAAATCAAGCCCTGCA
>SEMN01001453.1:0-53831 GCA_005408345.1 Macquaria australasica | reverse complement strand
GAGGCAGACAGTCAGGCAGCGCGGGTCCGTGTCCGGGTCCGTGTCCGGGTCTGCGTGTTTCTGGAGGCAGACAGTCCCAGGCAGCGCGGGTCCGTGTCCGGGTCCGTGTCCGGGTCTGCGTGTTTCTGGAGGCAGACAGTCAGGCAGCGCGGGTCCGTGTCCGGGTCCGTGTGTTTCTGGAGGCAGACAGTCCCAGGCAGCGCGGGTCCGTGTCCGGGTCTGCGTGTTTCTGGAGGCAGACAGTCAGGCAGCGCGGGTCCGTGTCCGTGTCAGGGTCCGGGTCTGCGTGTTTTCTAGAACAGAACCGCGGTTCCTCCCCGGAGCTCCAGCTGCAGCAGCCCGTTAGCAAGGGTGCTCCCCGCCAGCCAACACCTCCCTTTACCGTTTTAACAACTGGTTTTAACTAAGTGTGTCTGACCGGCTGAACCGCAGTCACACTTATAATGCTGCTAGCAACTCTGCAGCTAGCGGGGCCTTAGCACGTTAGCTTGCTAGGTTAGCTATCCGCTACTCGATAAAATGTAAAGTCTCCATCAGCTAAAAACAACGGCTGTTGTATTAAACTGTAAAATGATTCATGTCGCGGTCATGTAGCCGCCAGCTCACCTTCTCCTTCTTGGATTTGTTCGGCATCTTGACTGTGTTGCAGGGTTTTTCTTCCACGGAGGATCCGTGATGTTCTTCCCCGGGACTCAGACGCCTCGCTCGGTCCGTCTCAGCTCCCTGCGCCCGTTCTCGGCCCGGGCACTCTGATTGGCTACTGATGCGCACATCTGCCTAGCGACGCGTGAAGGGATTTTTCTGATTGGCTGCCTGTGAGGCTGAAGGGAGGCGAGGCAGGACTTCAGTCTTCCCCAGCAACATAACACCTTCAACCTGACGGTACAGTTCCAGTCATTTATAATGTGTTACATAATAATACTTTTATAATAATTTCCTTCAGTTAGATCTCTGTTTAACTCCTAAACACACACAGTTAATGTATAACTGAGCTTTTACAGTAAGATGCAGCATCAGGTATTAAAATGGAGGCTCATTCCCACCAAACAAACAAATTAAAAGTCAGGAACAAGAAAAGATTAGCCTACTTTAAATACAACTATTTATTAAATGATGTGGAGTGTTAAAGTTCATTCTTGACTTTGGACACAGTTTGAAAAGTGAACTAAATGAACTCCATCCACTGATGAAGACCACGAGATGCTGCTGAAAGCTCTGGAAAACACAGAGGAACTTCAGTGGATGATCTGAACCTCACCGTCTGACTCTAAATCACAGAGATGTTAACAAGAATTTAGATGTTTGAATGTGTTTTGTTATTGGGAATCAGATGTTCTTCAGCAGGCCAGGAGTCGTGTTGGTGCACCAACACATCCTGATCAAACAAGGAATGAAGTCCTTATTCATTCACAACCCTTCAGGGTTTATTCTGACTTCTCTCAAATAAAAGATAGATAATAGCAGATTATATTTCCATGTAAACAGAGCATCTTTGTCTCCGTGCTGCTACTAGTAATGTGTTTAAGTTTAGAAGAATTAAATGTTGTTTAGTTATGTGTTTGCAACCGTTAGATATTAGAGCTCCAGATTTAATGAGATTTCTCCTTTTATTAACAGATCTCTTTAGATTTCATTAATGGTGTCTCATGGGTGCTGCTGTTAGATTTATACTTTTCTTTAATAATTTCTCCTCCTGTAACTGAAACTATATAAACCTTTTATCTAAATGTCCTTGTTTATACTGTGAACATTCAAAACAGATATTTTTCACTTATTTTTTTATTGTGTATGATTCTTTAGAAGTACTTGTTTTTTCTATCTCTCTTACTATATTTAAAAAGTGTGTGTGTGTGAAAACCTCTTTGGTAATAAACCTGGTTCTGATTCTTTAACAATATCTGATCAATACAGTGTTTAATTAACACTCAGCTGTATGTCAGAATAATCACTTCAGTCACTCATGCTGATTGGCTTCAGGTCCTTCAGCGCCACCTGCAGGTGAGTCTGTTGAACTACAGGACGAACGCACTGCAGGCTCCACTGAGACGGTCACAATTTAAACACTGTTCTTATCCCGCTGTATGGTCTGATAGGCAAACAACGTTCTTATCCCTCAGTGAGGTCTGAGAGGCAGCAGCAGGCTTCAAAGACACATCATCTTATTTGATGTCAGAAACATCACAACTCTGTCATTCAGTTTAGTCCAACTTTATTGTTCCATCACATTTCATACAACAATCCTGTGTTTCTTCTTAATGTGTCAAATGGCTGTTATGTTAAAGGATTATTTAGTTTCTGAATTTATATATAAATATAGAAAGGTTCCGTCACGCAGTCCTGAGCTGGTTTCTCCTGCTTTTATCTGACGTCATCAAACTCTCTGCTGCATCACAGAAGTAAATCGTGTTTTAATAATAATTTAACACAGATGACACGTGAAAATGGTTTGTCCATCAATTCCAGCTTGAGGATAACAACACGTCACCGTCAGACTTTAACCGTCCAAATGAGCGGATCACCTTCAGGTGTCAGAACCAAGACCCAGATCTTAGTTTGCTGTACATCAACATTTTTCAATAAAAACAAAAGCCAAACTTCTTAAACACTGTGTGAGCACCAAACAGCCGTGCAAGAACAAAATCAAATATGTTTAAGTAACGCTACATGTATATGATCAGAAGACAAGATTAAGACTGTGATGTTTGTGTGAAGCTGCTCGTCTTACCTTCCTGCAGGAGACTTGACCTCGATGTCCACCGTGAAACCAGATCCTCTCCAGACTTCAAGTTGTAGAATATATATATATATATATATATATATACACATACACATATATATAAATATATACATACACATACATACATACATACATACACACCATCTACATACATGAAGACTCAAGTAACTTGTGTGTATAAGAACCACAACAGACAAACCTGCTGTTTGATCTCCACTTTTATTAAAACTCTACTTAAAGCAACACATTTTACAAGACGAGCAGTTTGTTTGTATTGTGATTCACACAGAGACACTGACCACAGATCAGTGCATCAAACAACACAGGGAGGAGACCTGATGCAGTTTTACAGGACTCGGCTCCTGGATCTTCACTTGACACGTGAACATGTTTTTGGTCCGTGCTGCAACTTTAACTTCACCAGCTGAACCAAGTGACTCTGTATCGAAAGGAAACAAACTGAACCTGAACAGAAAACAAACTGTGTACAGTACTTTACCTGCAGGAGGAGAAAGAAAAGGGTTTGCTTAAGGAACGAGGAGAGATTTTATCTGTGAACGCTGAGATTCTTCTGTCTTCCACCAAGTCAGATATCAGTTTCATCTCTGCGTGTTATTTATAATAACTCCCCTGAAGAGTCAAAACCCAAAAGTATGTGGACAGCAGAGATAGCTGAACGTGTGATTTCATGAAGATTCCCAAACCTTCTTTGCTTGTGACGCCTTCAAATGAGGCCGTGGTTCCACATGTCTGTGGGTGACAACCAAAGAATGATTACTTGAGTCATTTCAGAGGCCTGAATATTATTATTATTACTACTACTGAAATATCCAGTATGCAAGAAAAAAGCAGCAAGATTAGAAGAACGTGTTTTTTTTAGCTTCCTGTTCCGAATGCTGTCTTGCAACTCCTTAAAAGTATCTTTTGGCCCCTTGGGGGACCCCAGATTGGGGGTCACTGAACTAAGTGGCCAAGCCGAAACCATGAAAAACAGACCCAGAACCTTTTGGCCATGTAGAGTAGCTTATAACTCTGTGCCACAGAGCTCCATTGTTGTCCAAAAACTAGAAAAGGAAAAACAATTTTACATTTCTCTTCTTGTCATCAAATCCCATCAGCATGTATCTACTAACACATGTTGTGTGTGTGTTCACAGGAACGTCCTTTATGTCTTTTATGCGTTTCTAAATATCATTTGGTCGACAATGGAGGTCTACGACACAAAGGCATAAACTATAGGCAATACTCTTCAGTAAATATTCATGAAGTCATTGTTGGTTTGTGTCCCTTTTTTGTATTTAATAAAAGTAAAAGATTGTGTGCCATGCACAACTAGAGAAGTCCTGGACCCCTCTCTGTACTGGATGCAGAGGAATGAAACCGATATCAATCTGAAACACCAGACTCTGGAGAAGACAGAGGCCAAGAAGGTTTCACTGAATGTCAAACTTTCCTTTAAACAGATGAATGTCAGTGTTTTAAAAGTCCCAAGTCCGTCAGCGCGAGTGTCTTTCTCGCCACATCCAGCTGCCTTTAAGTCCAGTAAATTACTGATGAAAGACTGTGGCTTATGATCTTCTGAACATCCTGGATACACGAGTGGTTTTAAAGAAACCCCCTCCCCAGATTCCCATCACAGTCCGGTCAGCTCCTACTCAAAGTTAAAATCATACTCAAAGTCCAGGGAGGTCATGTCGGAGGGGAGGCCCAGGGTTTCAGGGGTGATTGCCATCATCTGAGGGTCCCCCTCACTGGGTGCCCCCTCCTCCGCATGCAACCCAGAGCCGGGATCTGACGTGTCCAGCCCCTTTGGGTCTGAAGCAGCCGAGTCAGAATCTCCTGAAGCCGGCTCAGGCTCTGGCTCGGACTGGCTTTGCTGCTGCCGCCGGGTCTGGTATCTGGTTTGGGATCTGGTTTGTCGGACAGGGCGGGGGGCAGGAGGGGTTCTCTTTGTCGGAGCCGCCTTGCCTCTAGTTTTGGGGCCTGGTTTGGGTTCAGGAGCTCGGTCAGGATGGGTTTCCGGATGTGACTGGGCCTGGGTGTCCTGGTCTGGTTGGGGTTCAGATTGTGGCTCTGTTTGGATTTGAGGAGCCAGTTTGGGCTGGGACTGAGTTTGACATGCTGGTTCCTGCTTGGCAGGTTCGGTTTGTGGGGCAATTTTGGACTCAGATTTAGGAGTTGATGACTGGTTTTGGGGTACACTCTGAGCCTCAGACTGGACAGGTGGATTCAGTTTTGGTTTGGTTGTTTGTAAAGTAGTTTCAGATGGAGCCACCTCAGGTGTTGGAGCTGGGGTAGGCTGCAAGGACCAAACGGATGCAATTTTAATGTCTGATTCTGGCTTGGTTTGGGGACTGGATGTAAAATTGTTTGAGTCTGGTTGAGAAGATGTATCCACCACACTTGGAGGTTGGGACTGTGTGAGAAGCTGACGCTGAGGTTGTGGTTTTGGTGCTTGCGGGGTAGGAAGTTGACTTTTACTGGTGCTACTTCCGTCAGCTCTGGCATCTGTTGCTGGTTTGGTGATAGAGGAGGCGCCTGATTGGCCAACACTGCTGTAGAAGATGTCGAATAAGTCCTTGGCTTTGGCTGCAGCCAGGTTACTCTTAAGTTTCTCAGACTTTTGAGCTCCATCGCCCAGGTTCATGAAAGGTGGAGGCTTGACAAACACTGTACGAGTTTGCTCACTCTCCGGGACGCCAGGAGCTGCCACATCAGACACTATTTTTATCATTGTTGGTTGTGCAAGTTTAGCCACGGATGGAGCAGGGGTAGTTTCAGATGACACAGCGGTAGCCTCAGATGGCGAAGGTTTAGCCTCAGACAGCACAGGCTTTGCCTCGATTGGGGCAGGTTTAGAAACTGGTGGCGCAGGTTTAACCTCGAATGGTGGAGGTCTCGACACCGTTGGTGCAGATTTAACCTCGAATGGTGCAGGTCTTGACACTGGTGGCGGATGTTTAGCCCCAAATGGCTCTGGTATAGCAACTGCCGGTGTAGGCATAGCATTGAATGGTATTCCCACTGGTGGCCCAGGTTTAGTTTCCAGCAGTGCATTCTGAGCATTTAGAGCCTTTGTGAGAGGATCAGGGAATAACAGTCCCCCTCTTGGAGGAGACCCTAGTAAACTGGTGTTTTGGGGTCTGATGGAGAGGAAGGTATTCAGAGGTGCAGGTTTACCCATCATGGCCGTTTTCCTTAGGACTGCAGCGGGTGGAGGGAGGTTGGGCCGGATCCTGCCCCGGTTGGCACCGTTGGACACCCAGGGAGGAGGCGTGTTCTGGCCCGCCAGCTTCTGGGCGATCTCCTTAGCAACAGCCATAGATTTTGCAAAAGAATCCTCCACCAAGACTGGATTCTGCTTCACAGCCGCTTCGTCATCCTTGATGAACTCTGCGGCCACTTTCTCTGCCTCCTTCGCCAGAACGTTCTCCCTCTTCTTCCACATAAACTTTCCAAAAGAAGTGGTCGTGGCCATGGGTGCTGGTTTGCAAGTTTCCAGACTCTGCTTGCGAAGCTTTGCCCTCATGGCCGGACTGGGCCCACAGAGGATTTTGGGTGGGTCATAGGGCTTTGGTGGAGGTTCAGGCTTGCTGACCTCTTGTTTCCCTGCTGGTTTCCCTGGCTCAAGCCTTTTAAAAGCTTCCTTCTCAGCCTTAGGTTTTCCTTCATCTCGCTCTTTGTCATATTTGGATCTGAAATCTGAATGTTTACCGTATTTATACTTGTCCTCGTCGTCTCTTGGCCCATATTTGGGACGGTCGTCATATCTGTCATCTTCTTCCCTGCGATACCGGTACCGATATTCTTCTTCTCTACTGTATTTGTATCTGTCATCCTCGTCTTTTCTGCTGTATTTACCCCTCTCCTCTTCCTCTCTGCTGTAGCGATATTTATCATCCTTTCTCCCTAATTTATACTTTTCATCCTCATCTTTCTTGCTGTAAGAAGGCCTCTCCTCTTCCAGGCTTTTGGCATCTTTAAAATCCTCCTCTTTCTTGCTCGGCTTCGGCTTATCCTCCTCTTCCTCCTTTTTAACTTTAGATTTCTCCTCCTTCTCAACAGCGTCACCTTCTTCCTTCTTTTTCTCCTTGTCCTTTTTCTCCTTTTTGTGTTTGGACTTTTCCTCCTTGTCTTTGTTGCTTTTCTCATCGTCCTCATGTTTGCGTTTCTTCCCACTCGTCTCTAAGGCCAGTCCTGCCTGGCGGTCCAGGTTCCTCCTCTGTTCATACAACGGATTCTCGTACATTTGTTTCTGGTGAAGGAGGCATTAAAACAGAAAGACAAGAAAGTGAATAAAATACATCCAGAACTTCTGCCTTGTAACCAGAACATCAAATGAGGTGAATAACTGAAACGTGTACGCATGTGGTACGAACCTCGTTCACATGCACGACACAATACTCATAATTTTAACTAGAGCCTGGAAATATTGGCATGATCTGACATCTACTTTGGATAATGCTGCATTCATGTCACTTTGGAGTCACAATTTATTGTTTCAACCTCGATTTATGTCTCTATGCAATCTCATTCGGACATGACAACGATTCTGCCATATTCGTAGCTCTTACCTGCCTGAGTGTGAAAAGTGGAATAAATGGTTTCCATAACAATGGATCAAACATTGCAAATATATTTTCCATTTTCCCAGAGAATCGTGGGAGAAAATAAAAAAAAATCACAGTTCTCATTTTGACCAGAATCGTGCAGCCAGTTTCTGTAAATATCGTTCACTTAACTAAAGATACTACAACTGGGACATTTTAACCGTATACGGGGGCAGTGTAAGCAAACGCGTCACAGGGCATTTAAACATGTGACAATATAGCATGTGACATACCGTTTTGACCAGAAGAAGCTCGATCTATGTCTCCATTTAGTGGTTGAATCGTAGTATTGACACAAATTTACCCAAACGCAGTACTTTCTAGAGGTCCTGGCCTTTCAATAGAGGGGTGACCCGTCCAAATCGACCAACGGGTTCCCGAGATATTGATGCGCGTTCAAGACAGTATTGCTCAGGTTCGCTGAAATCATGACGCAGCAGAGCGCAGGGCACACAGTAGCAACATTATACATTCGAAAACAGTACGTTCACGTTCGAAAATATTGTAGGCTACATTCTTTAACGGAAGTGAAAGTAAATGAGTTTTACTGTTTTTTTATCATATAGACCTTGTCAGAGAGTCACAGCTCTGTTGAGCCATGTATTCCTATAGACCTCAGTAGTAATGACTTCATGAGCTTCTTTAAAGATAAAATTCTAACTATTAGAGAAAAAATTCAGCACCTCCTGCCCTCAGTTGGTACTGACTTATCTTCAAACACAGGAACCTTAGAAACAACTGTAAAACCTGTACATTTAGACTGCTTTTCTCCCATCAACCGTAATCAACTAACTTCCATGATTTCCTCATCTAAGCCATCAACGTGTCTCTTAGACCCCGTCCCAACTAGGCTGCTTAAAGAAATTTTACCCTTAGTTAGCACTTATGTACTAGATATGATCAATCTGTCCTTATTTAAAGGCTATGTGCCACAGTCCTTTAAAGTAGCTGTAATTAAGCCTCTTCTTAAAAAGCCCACTCTTGATCCAGGGATTTTGTCAAATTATAGACCTATATCTAACCCTCCTTTTCTCTCTAAGATCCTTGAGAAAGCAGTCGCCAATCAGTTGTGTGACTTTCTACACAACAACAAGCTGTTTGAGGATTTTCAGTCAGGATTTAGAGTGCATCATAGCACAGAGACAGCACTGGTGAAAGTTACAAATGACCTTCTAATTGCATCAGACAAAGGACTTGTCTCTGTACTTGTCTTACTAGATCTTAGTGCTGCATTCGATACCATTGACCATCACATTCTATTACAGAGACTAGAACATTTTATTGGCATTAAAGGTACTGCACTAAGCTGGTTTAAATCCTATTTATCAGATCGATATCAGTTTGTACACGTTAATGATGAATCCTCTATGCACGCCAAAGTTAGTCACGGAGTTCCACAAGGTTCTGTGCTTGGACCAATTCTATTTACCTTGTATATGCTTCCTTTAGGCAATATTATTAGGAAGCACTCCATAAATTTTCATTGTTATGCAGATGATACCCAATTATATTTATCGATCAAGCCAGATGAAACCAATCAATTAGCTAAACTTCAGGCATGCCTTAAGGACATAAAGGCCTGGATGACCTGCAATTTTCTGATGTTAAACTCAGACAAAACCGAAGTTATTGTACTTGGCCCCGAACACCTTCGAAACACATTATCTAAAGATATAGTTTCTCTAGATGGCATTGCCCTGGCCTCCAGCTAAACCGTAAGGAATCTTGGAGTTATCTTTGATCAGGATATGTCCTTTAACTCCCAAATAAAACAAACTTCAAGAACTGCCTTTTTTCATTTACTTAACATTGCAAAAATCAGACACATCCTATCTCAAAAAGATGCAGAAAAACTAGTCCATGCATTTGTTACGTCTAGGCTGGACTATTGCAACTCTCTATTATCAGGCTGCCCCAATAAATCCCTTAAGACTCTCCGCTGATTCAGAATGCTGCGGCACGTTTACTGACAAGAACCAGAAAGAGAGATCATATTTCTCCAATATTAGCTTCTCTACACTGGCTCCCTGTAAAATCCAGAATAGAATTTAAAAATCCTTCTCCTCACCTTCAAAGCCCTAAATGGTCAGGCACCATCATATCTTAAAGAGCTCATAGTACCCTATTACCCCACTAGAGCACTGCGCTCCCAGAATGCAGGGTTCCTTGTGGTTCCTAGAGTCTCTAAAAGCAGAATGGGAGCCAGAGCCTTCAGCTATCAAGCTCCTCTCCTGTGGAACCAGATCCCAGTTTGTGTACGGGAGGCGGACAACCTCCTCACATTTAAGAGTAGGCTTAAGACTTTCCTCTTTGATAAAGCTTATAGTAGGGCTGACTCAGGTGACCCCTGAGCCCCCCCTTAGTTATGCTGCTGTAGG
Source organism: Macquaria australasica (assembly GCA_005408345.1). Taxonomy (NCBI): domain Eukaryota; kingdom Metazoa; phylum Chordata; class Actinopteri; order Centrarchiformes; family Percichthyidae; genus Macquaria; species Macquaria australasica. Next base: position 44,106 of record SEMN01001453.1, on the reverse strand, counting down.
CCTAGACTGCCGGGGGACTTCCTATGATGCACTGAGCTCCTTTCTCCTCCTTTTCCTCTCCATCTGTACGCCCTCATATCCCATCAATGCTTGTTATTAATTCAACTTCTTCCCGCAGTTGTGTGCTTTCTCTCCTCTCTCTCTCTCTCTCTCTCCCTTTCTGTTGCTTTCTGCAGGTATTTCTGCCTCCGGAGCTGTAGAGTCTGGGTCTGTGGTTGCTGCCGCCTGCTGCCCCCGTGCTCCTGCTCTGCACCCGCTGCTGCTATTGCTGTTGTTGCTGTTATTAGTATTGCTATTATAATGTTGCTCTTAGTGTTGTTTCCGTTGGTGTTAACATCAATGCCATTACCATATCTGTGCTGTATTGAGCTGCTGTATGTTCTCTTTCCTCCTGCTCTCTCTCTCCCGCTCCCCCCTTCCCCTTCAACCCAACCGGTCGAGGCAGATGACCGCCCACCTTGAGCCTGGTTCTGCTCGAGGTTTCTACCTGTTAAAAGGGAGTTTTTCCTTGCCACTGTCGCATAGTGCTTGCTCATGGTGGGAACTGTTGGGTCTCTGTAAATATAAAGAGTCGGTCTAGACTTGCTCTATTCGAAAAAGTGCCCTGAGATAACTTTGTTATGATATGGCGCTATATAAATAAAACTGAATTGAATTGAATAGTTTCATAGATATACCCATTTCATTTTGGGCATGTCTTTTTCGAGCAGGGGCTTGAGCCAGAGGCCTAGTGATTAAGGGGTTAAAGTGTTGTTGATAATTGTATTATTCTTGATTAATGCATTTGTATCCTCATCATTCAGAAATATAGTTTTACCTTCCAACTCTTGACTCTTGTAAAGATTTTTTATGACACATTTCTGAAGCTGCAATATCTCTTTCTTTAATTTGTGAATCTAATTTGGACCTTTTCTTTGCTGAGGAAATAATCATTCCTCTAATGTCTCTTAAGAGCATCCCAGATAACTTCAGGAGTTGGTTTGTCCCCTTGTTCCTCCACCACATTTGTAATAATACAGTGATGTATTATCTCATTGACGTATCTGAACTCTGCAGAAACTCCGAGTCAGGTTCTCTACTAACTCTGTCTGTCTATATGTGGTGATTAAACAGTTAAATACCTTGTATTTCTCATTGTGAGCATGTGTGGTGACGTGCTCTTCTGCACAGATGGCGTCTCCATAAAACTCTCTACACAGCAGGCAGAAGAATCCTCTGACGGGCAGCAAGAACTCTGAACCTGCAGCAAAACACACGCAACACATTTTAAACCCACAGGTGGCGATAAAATAAACTGCCAATCATGTTTACCTGGTGGACGTCTCCATTTCCAGAACCTGTCAGGACAGGAGAAGATTAGAGAAGTGACATTTGATTATAAAGTATTGAAAAAATAGATGGTGATAGTTCAGTGGTCTTATTTCAGAGCAGTAACTGATGGCAAAGGTCCAACTGCTCAGTGATACCAGGGTTACTACAGGAAATGTAGTAAAATAAGGACTAATTCTAGGGTAATGAGCAGACTAACACGTAATGAGGCGTTAAAGCACTTTTCCAAAGGTTACTGCAGTACGTTACATTTACAGTGGCCTTCATTTGAGGATGAGACATGGAAAACAAATGAATTGACATCAGAAGTGTGGACAGGAGTCTCCTCTGTGGGTCCATGAGTCTTTGTCACTTCGTTAGCACTGTTTTCATTAACAGACAGAGAAACTGCAGCAGAGATCCACACTGAGCTCCACCTGGAAGCAGAAGACGGCTAACAAAATTCAGCGGCTCAGACACCAGGGTCATTGGGGAAAAAAGCAGCGTTGTGATGGTAGTTTCAGGGAAATGATGAAAGTGCAGTACAAGTACCTTTGGCGGGTTTTGTCAGCTTCTCTTCTGACAGCGTGTTCTTGACGATTTTGGTGGGAGTGGAAGCCCAGGGCCGGTCGTACGGGTCCAGAGTCTGTCAAAAGAAAAGGGAGAGTAAATGTAAAGGAACAAATACATAAAAGGACTGTCAAGGTATGAATATCAAACCAACTCCTTCAAAGCACAAAATGAAAAAAGAAAAGATATTGCCTTGTACAGCCGACATATACGATATTTAGTAAAATTGGTGTAAAATATAAAAACTGTCACAAACCTTTCGGTGCGTTTTGCTGTGCAAGTGCGTGAAAAAATCAAACATGGAACCAGAGGTGACGTTACAGTTTTTGCACCAGTGGTTTCCAGCGTCATAGTATTCAAACGGCTGCGGGGGCGGGGTCAGAGCCGGGGCGGTGACAGGCGGCTTGTCCGGGGACGTTCTCAACGACGACGGCGCCGCTGAGATCTGCTAAGAAAACAAAGATGGAGGAGAGTCAACATGGCGGGTGGAAATCGACAGTCGAGATTCACTCAAAAACATTCGAGTTCCATCTTTGAAACTTGGCCTCTCAAAATCTGAAAATTGAAAAGTTTCTTACCTTCGGTGAGTTCCAGCCTCGAAGACGTGAGTCAACACGTATTTTGCGATCCGGCAGTCGCTTTTATACCGACAGAAACTTCTAACTCGCTTTAAAGTTTAAGCGTGATTTGCTTTTAAAAAAGCAACAAACTTATGTTTAACAAACTCACACACCTGCGATGATAGCGTTCATATTAAAAAGGTCTAAACGTACCAGTTTAGGAACTTTACAATGTTCCTAGTAAACTTTCTGTCATTATTACTGAAGCTGAAAAGAAAAACACCTTCTTCTGACATCTATCTATGTTCAAGCTAACAGGACAAGATCAGACCATCTTGTCAAGTAACGTTTATTATATTTAAAACATTTCTGATTTCTTGGTAAGCTGAACAAACTCTTTTGCAAATAAAAGCAACAGAGTGGTGGTTGTGATTCAAATCAAAATGAGGAAGCCTTTTCTTTAAATGGTTCAGTAGAAGAAGAGAAACATCGACACAAACGTGATACTCTAACTTCTCAAATAAAGGCTGGTTCTACTTTGCCGTTTTTCTCAGTCACCGTTAAGCTTCGTCAATAAAACTCAACACTTGTTTCACAATAAAAGCCTTTCAGGGGCCGAAAGGGCATGCCCTCTCCCTTTCCTGACAAGCTTTTAATGTGAAAAAACGGCAAAGAAGAAGCGACTGTAATCAGACTGTTGCTGTAGTGAAGGAGTTAGTGCTGTGGAAATGTACGTTACACTGAATTTACCAGGTGAGACATCAGAGCACAGGTAACAACACCCCCGCCTTTATTTGACACTTTAATTATTGAGAATATACGATATATTTTGAAATCAACGCTGCTGACTGAAGGTTTGGCTGTCGGAGCCTCCACATGCTGTACGACTCCGGTATCTTAGTATCAACTGTTTGAAGGGAAACCGAAAGTCTTCAACAGCTTCACGCACGGCAGGTGTTCGGGCAAATGGTGGCGCTGCAACTCGTTTCAGCTGATGCAAAAACTACAAACCAAAACTACAAAGTAAAATAGAATCAAATAACAGTATTTTAGATGCAACATTTCTGCCCACACAAACAAGCTTCACTACAGGTCAGTAAATGTTCACAATATTTAGCTTTTAATCTGCTGTGTTTCCTTCATAAACCCTAACTGACCCCTTTCAGCTATTTATGTTCACACTTTTAATAACAAAAAACATTATTTTAATCAAAAATTATTTTAAATGTTTTCCAAATAAATCAATATTAATGAAATGTATTCTTATTTTGTACAATAAAGCCTGACAGTAATGAGCCACAGCTGTGACTCAGCAGTATTTCCTGTTTTACCTCCTCTGCAGGTGTTTGTACCTTTATGGTGGAGCAGCCGGCTGCCTGCCGTCTGTCAGGACTCCTCTCTGGCTCCCGTTTCTTCTTGTCTGGTGGCAGCGGCAGCGGCGGTTCATCCTCCTGGTTTGCGGCCGGCTTGCTGGTCCTGCGCGGCCGGTCAGACGGATTCAGGCCGAGGATGAGCGCCACCTTGTCGATCTCGTTGCGTTTCTTCTCGGCGGCCTCGTGCTCTTTGCGCAGGTTGGAGATTTGAGTCATGACCTCCTCCTGCAGGTGGCTGATCTCCTGCAGCAGAGGGTCTTTGTGGCCGTCCTTCTCCCGCCGCTTCTTCCTCAGGAGCTCACCTGCAAGCACAACAAAACATGCAGAAAAAACCCAACAACAAAACAACTTTACTCTCTATCAGCTGCTGTCTCACCTTGTTGCTTCCTGAGTCTCTCCAGCTCCTTCATCAGATATTCTTTTTTCTTCATCCTGATCTCTCGGTCCTGCTTCAGCTTCTCTCTCTCCTCCAGAACCTGAGCAGAAAACAGGCAGGTTCAACTCACCTGATGACACCTGTTTTACCTGCAGTCATGATCACTGTTCATATCTGAGGACTTTAATTCATGACTGGACGTGCTGAATCAAGGTAAAACCTTTTGTTTCTGGCTCTCGTTGTTCTGCTCCTCAGACACTCTTCTGTCGTGGCTGCTGACTTTCCCTTTCTCACCGTCTGGAACAGAGGTCTTCACCAAACCTGAGGACACAACAGTGAACAGGAGTTCAACCTCCTGATAACTCCACACATCCATCTTCTGCTTAGAACTACAACTACACCTTCTGCTCTGGCTCTCATACTTCACATCGAGCTGATTGTTGCAGCTACTTTCATGTATTGTTTATTTTGTCTTTTATAGATTTGTCACAAAGATAACATGAAGTTGAATTTTCAAATGAAATAATTATTTCCTCTCCAGTTTTATAGATGAAATCACTGCAGGTTGTAAACAAACATTCAATTCAATTCAGTTTTATTTATATAGCGCCATATCATAACAAAGTTATCTCAGGGCACTTTTTCGAATAGAGCAGGTCTAGACCGACTCTTTATATTTACAGAGACCCAACAGTTCCCACCATGAGCAAGCACTATGCGACAGTGGCAAGGAAAAACTCCCTTTTAACAGGTAGAAACCTCGAGCAGAACCAGGCTCAAGGTGGGCGGTCATCTGCCTGTAGCTAAACTTTATGTTCATTCACCATCAACGGTTTGTTTCCTGTCTCACCATCAGCTGCTGGTGATGTCAACACATGATCAATAAATAATGATAAACAGTTTGACAGGAATCATCTTAAAGCTGGGGGAGGCAAAATCTGTGCAACCTTGGCAAAACCTTCCTCCTCTCTCTGCTGCCTCGTATCACTCCGCTAAGCCCCTCCCACCAAACCCACAACTTGGACCGGCAGCAGAAGGAGTCGGTTCCCCAGTGAAACTGTATCCCTAGTAGGGCTCGCTCTTCACGGCGTGAGCCTCACCGAGACTGCGGTCCCTCCCACCGTGACTTGTCTTCTCAAAGACGCCCCTCCAGCGCTTCACGGCCGCAGAGCAGAGCGCCCCAGGCTTCAGAGGCAGCTGCAACGCCGTCCAGCAGCGGGAAGAGATGCTAGTACACCACACACACACCACTGTCCCCCGTCAAAAGTTATTCCCCACTGTTTGTCATCAGGCCTCTTTGCTACTCGTCGTTATGAGCGCCATGGCATCGAACATACTGAGCCTGAAGCTCCGTGTTGTTTTGTTCTATACACCGCTGTAGGCAAAGGAGGTGTTGGACATTTATCACAAGTTTCAGGATTTTCCTCCACTGAATCAGGTTTTCACCGTCTGAAGGGACGTGTACACACATCTGCTCTTGTAGCTCAGCCAATACGAACACACCGTCTCTCTGAAATAACCTGTGATTGGCTAAAGTCTCCCGTCACAGGACAGATTTACTGAAGCCTGAAAACAGAGGTAAGAGGGGGGGCTGAAATAGAGGTCCGCTCTCAGACCACTTGAATTACAATATGCTCCACGGTTAATATGGCATTTTTGCCCAATGACGCCAAAAGAAAACTGCCTACCCAACCTTTAAGTACATTTAATAATCAATCACCCTGATCACACTGACCTTTGGCCCCCGGCTCAGGGGCCGGTTTGTTGTAGAGCTGTTTGAAGGGCAGAGTGGGGGGGATGTCTTCGGGGCCAGTCTTGGGGGGCAGGGTCATGTTGGGGGGCGGGTACATGGGCGGCCACTGCTGGTGCATGTAGGGAAGGTAGTTTCCATACTGGCCGTAACCCGGCGGGGGAAAGTTGGGGGGCATCATGCCGTGGACCTGTGAGGGGGGGTAGGTGGGTATGGGCACCCCGGGGTGAGGGGGGAGAGTGTTGGGGGTTTGTGGCGGCGGCTCTTTGTGCGGCGGCGCTGTGTCGCTCCGCTCGGCCTTCGTTTCTTTGACGTCTCTGTCTTTGTGAGATTTTGGCGGAGCCGAACTCTTCCTGTGGCCGTCGTCGCTGCTCCAGCTGCCCCCCCGGCCGTGGCTGCGACTCCTGCTGCTGCTGCTGGAGCTGCCACTGTGGCTCCGCCTCCTGCGGCCCCGGCTGCGGTGGCTGCCGTCTGAGCTGCCGGAGGAGTACCGCCTGCTGCGGGTGGGGGTCTTCGGAGGCGGCTTTCCGTGGAGCCGCTCTTTGGTCCTGGCGGCCATCTTGCTGATCTCGGTCACGCCCAGGTCCAGGCCGATGGTCTTCAGCAGGTCCTGGATCTTCTCGTACTCCTCCAGTGCCTGACGTTCGCCCTCCTCCAGCGGCTCCGTCCCCGGCGGGAAGGTGGAGTTCGACACCTGGACTGTGATGTTCTGGTTGGGGCTGATGGTGGGCCGGCTTGCGTACCTCACGTCCACCTCTCCCATGGTGAGAGGGGCCTGAAGGTGAGGCGAGGCCCCCGGCGGGAGGCCATACGTCTGACAGATGACGGCTTTCTGCGAGGGGTAGTCTCCGTACAGCACCTCCTCTGTCACATCTCCGTACAGATCCAGCCTGTCGTGTTGTACCAGCTCGGACGCTGGTGGAGGTTTGGGCTCCTCCGAGTCTCCGTACAGGAACTTCTCCTCGTCATCGATGTCATCCACGGTCTTCTCCTGAGCCTTGGCCCCCACTGGCCCCCCCAGCAGGTTGAGGATCTCTTTGATCTCGGCGTCGAGGCCGGCACGTTGAGCCATCTGAGGATCGGACCGCAGCTCTGACAGCATGGAGGCCACCATGTGAGGCTCCATGCCTTTAACAGCCAGCAGCAGCTGGTCGGCCACCCGAGAAATGTTGGTCCCCTCCAGACCTCTGGGAGAGTCTATGCTCTGAAACACAGAGAGACAGAGCGGAGTGACGCCTCTGTACCACAGATCCTCTCCTGATACTTCAATGATTATGACCTTTTATTTAAATGAACCAATATACTGAACCCGCTTCCTCCTGCTTTAACTAGCTTTTAGCTTTATTTAATCCACAATATATCAGTGGCCGATAAATGAGAACATTAATTATTGTTATTGTTCCAGTATTGTTTTCTGATTCCCAGGACAGGCAGAAACTCTGTGTATTTGTTCTAATTTTATTTCGGTTTAGACAGACTGTTAAAGTCAGAATCAGGGATGCATATTGAACCTCTAAAATATAAGTCAGATATAAGACAGATCAATCCACAATGAGAAGAGCTGTAAGTTGGGTGTCCTACCCTGAGAGACGGCGAGTCCTCGGAGTCGTTGCGTTTCTTCAGGATGGATTTGGTCGGCAGACTCAGCATCTCCTCCAGCTCCTTCCTGCGTCGAGCTGAGTCCAGCTCTTTGAACTGTCTTCTGGATTTCTGGCCGCCGTCGTCTGTGCTGCGGCTGCTGGAGCTCGAGCTGCTGCTCGCACTGCGACTCCTCTGCCGGCTCTTACTGCGGCCATGGCTCGCTGCTTTGCTGTAGCTCCGCCCCCGACTCCGTCCTCTGCTCTGCCCTCTGGACCTGGACCTGGATCTGGACCTGCTGCGGGGACGGCTCTTGCTCCGGCCCCGGCTCTTGGCCTGGCTCCGGTCCGGACTGCGGCTCTTGCTCCGGCCCCGGCTCTTGGCCCTGCTCCGGTCCGGACTGTGGCTCTTTCTCCGGCCCCGGCTCTTGGCTCGGCTTCGGTCCGGACTGCGGCTCTGGCTCCGGCCCCGACTCTTGGCCCGGCTCCGGTCCGGACTGCGGCTCTGGCTCCGGCCCCGACTCTTGGCCCGGCTCCGGTTTGGACTGCGGCTCTGGCTCCGGGGCCGGCTCTTGCTCCGTCCCAGACTCTTGCTCCGTCCCAGACTCTTGGCCCGGCTCCGGTCCCTACTCCGGCCCCGCTCGTACTCGGGTCGAGGAGGGTAGTCTCTGTACGGAAACACCTACTTTGACTGGACTGGATTTCACAACCTCATGTATGACATTCAATCAGAATCCCCGACACGCCGAGTCTTTTTTAATTTCAAGTCAGCAGTAAAAACTACAACTTTTTAACTGATTGATAATCACGTGATAAATACCGCTGAAAACTGAAACAATCTAATAAACCAATAATATTTGTTTTTTTCCATACCTGTCATGATGGCGTGAGGGGGCGGAGCCAGATGGTCCAGTCAGCTCGTTGCCGACGGTGATGACCAGGTTGTGGTCGATGGGACCCGGCCCACGCGGTGACGGAGACCTCTGCAACAAATATCACAAACAATCACCCCAACTGGACAGTGAGTCCCACCTGGTTACCTGCTGGCTGAACACACCTGGTCCAGTAGAAGTGATCTAAAGAAGTAACTGGATGAGACAGGAAGAGGTGAGTTTAGTAGAAATGTCTCTCAGCTTCCCATAGTTGTCAGCTTTTTGACCAAATGTCAGCTGAGCGTTTCATTATCGATCAGTTGTGTGTTTTTGTGGAGGGTTCGTGGCGCTGCGAGGAGTGCAGCTGGGATCAAACACCTTTCTGTTTGGACCGTCCGCCCACAATAAGCCACTACGTGCGTTTCTCATCTAAAATAGAGCATTTTCAGAACACCTTCTGAGCAGATCCCCTCCTCACCCACTCAGGTTTTGGACCTGGGTATTTCTAAAACCCTGTGTACGGCCCCGACTTCACCAACTGCTCTTCAACAGTCTGCATCAGATCTTTTTGGTCGTGTCAGGTCCTTTCTACATTCAGACATCTTACACATGAAGACCGGTTTCCAATGACAACATTACACTAAAATAAGCATTAAACTTTAACCAGATGAAGCTAAATGCCCTGAGCAGGACCCTTCTCAGGGCTAGGGGGTAACAGAAAAAATCCTGGATTTACTGTAGTCTGTTTAAAGATAGCGCTGCTGCTAAAGGTCCCACTTTAGTCTTTATGCTTAGTTGTCCATTATGTGTGCTTAAACTAATATTTACAATACACAACTGTTGTTTCAGAGCCATGTGAAGTGGCCCCCAAACCAAATCCTGCCCAAGGCCCCCTAAAGTCTAGGGCCGGCCCTGGTAGTGAGGCTAATGTGATACATATAGAACCTGTTAAGCATCCACATGTCCTCTGTACAGATTTCCCGCAGTGTCTGTTCTCGGTGTACCGGTAACGTTATGGCCTCGTGTCACTTCTTTTCCGTGTTTAGTCAAGTTAGTGATTATAGTTTTTAACATCCAGCCATTGTTAACACCATATCTGTGATTATTAGAGCTGATCTTTATATTGTATGTTATATTGATAATCCTAATAGTATTCTCCTTTTGTTTCTTATAGACAACAAACACACAGTTTACACAACACAATGTGCAGCAACTGAGAAAATAAAGGCTCTTGTTGTGAGAGAAGATCTGATTCTCTGACTGGAGTCCAGTCCATATCTGCCGCCTCAAACAGATAAATTGTTGGAGGTCCTGGTCCTCCGTTTCAAGGACTAAGATGTAATTATACATTAACAGTTAAACTTTTAAGGATATATTATGGCGTCAGATTGCTGTCAAATGTCGCGAGCGCAATAAAACATGCTTACGAGCAAATTATATTATTTCACAGGCGCAGATATTAACTGCCACTGGCACAATATAACTCCTTGCGCACAAATTCAACAACCGAGAGTTTAACAGGCAGCTGCGAGCGAGAAACTAAACACAGGGAGAGGCAAAGAACTGCACCTGCGTGTACAGAACTAAGCAGCACGCACACAAAGCAGCCACCCAGCAGAGTCTCTGCTTGGCGAGCGCTTTCCACGTTATCCATGTCAGCTAACTAACTGCTTTTAGGAGTAAACAAAGTTTATTCACCATACGCTGCAAATTAGCTTTGTTGTTTGTCGCTGTTTATGCTTTCTCTTTCCGCAGACGTTTGAAGCGGAAGTCGTAAAACAATCGCGTTCGAATGAAACTGGGTCAAGTGGGCGGGGTTACATAACACACAGGCTTCTTGGACTTTTCTTGCACATGTATGAGACTAAAACTATTAATATCAGGTGTGGTGGTGCTTCGGTCCCAGTCATGAAGGGCTGCTGCTATTGTTGTCAGGAGTCAGTTGCTGGAAATATCAAGCTTCTGATCAAACAGCCTGTTGTTCGGAACAAAACAGAAGCTGTCAATCAAAGGAGGTCGTGTGTGTGATCGCGTTGCAAGTGACCAATCATAAGAAGGCCACTGCCTCCCTTGGTTTCCGCCCCCAAATTGTCAAAAGTCAGGTTGATTCGCACGAGCAGAATTCAGCTTCGAGAGCAGAGTGAACCTGCGAGGGCGTGTCTGCCCTCCAGCACTCGCCAAGCAGAGACTCTGCTGGGTGGCTGCTTTGTGTGCGTGCTGCTTAGTTCTCCACACGCAGGTGCAGTCCTCTGCCTCTCCCTGTGTTTAGTTTCCTGCTCGCAGCTGCCTGTTCAACTCTCGGTTGTTGAATTTGTGCGTGTGGCAGTTAATAGGCTCGCTGGAGATGAACTGCGCCTCGCTTGGAAAGTGGACAAGATCAGACGGGAGCAGCAGGGGGCGCTGTGACAAACAGCTGCAGGGGGCGACAAACAGCAGCAGCAGGGGGCGCTGTGACAAACAGCTGCAGTCAGACAGTTTCCAGCAGCTTCAGAGAATATACATGAAGTCCCAGAATTATCTACATCCTGTCAGATCCACCTGTAGGCTACCTGTAGTCTGCAGATCACGGTCTGATAGTTCTGGCTGAAATAAACTTTATTATTCACATCAACCACACAAGATGTTTGTTAACAGATGAAACCGTCACTGCACAACATGCAGCAACAATCCTGCGTTAAATATTAGGATTTTCTACAAAACCTGATGTTTGTGGTCAAAACTAAGAGCCAATCAGCTCTTTGATCAGGCGACAGCCAGGCGTTTCCCATCATGCCCTGGGTCTTGCAGTCGTTGGAGAGCACCATGGATGTATAATAAGAACTGGATGCGGCGCCGCTCAGCCTTGCGTCCAGTGTTCCCAGTGGCCACTCGCAGTATTGCAGCGAGAAATCCCCCCGCGGCCCAAAAAGCATTTTCCCCACAGACCTCAACTGTAAAAGAGACGCCTGTCAAACTGTTGACACGACGCCTCGAACCGCAAACAAGTTCGACTGTGACTCTTTCTATTCTGCATTTTTGATCCATGGAAGTTTTATATTTGTCAAACTTTATTCAAGCCAAGAAAAGCGATTTAAAAATCTGTGACGTCATCACAGTGTAAAGTCTGTGGGCCGAGCAGGAACTCGTGGGCGGGGGCCAGCATAACCCGGAAGTACACCTGTAAGATATCAACTTTTTCGGCATATGCGCCAGGTGAGCAGTTCTCATTGGACTGAACAGGCGCCATCTTTGGGTCCAGATCCAGTTCTTATATACCCCTTTTCCACTGAAGTGAACTTAGTGCTAGTTCTGGGCTGGTGCTAGTGCCGGTTCGCAATTGGTTCAACTCGCGAACCTACAAAGAACTCGTTTGCGTTCCCACCAGCTTTACGGGTTAGAGAGCCACGTCATTACGTCACTCTGTACGTCTTCAGTTTCCCAGCAACACTAGCGCCAACTTCGGGCAGAAGACAACAACAATGGCGGGCGCCGTACCTCTTCAGGTGTTGTTCCTGGCTTTGAAAATCTACATTGGCATCCAAACAAGACTGTTCCGATGCGTTGTTGCTGCTCGGCGTGATTGCTATATGCAGCGATTACATTCAAGAAGAAAGGTAATTATCTAACACATTTTGATTCTGAACGTAAGGTGTTATTGGTCACGATAATCCCGCCCCCAGCCCGTGACGTAAGCGGTTCTTGGTTCTAGACCAGCAAAGAGTTGGTGCCGCTGTGGAACCAGTTTTTCTGGCCCAGAGCCAGTTCTTAGGCGGTCGAAAAAGGAAGAACTGGTTCCAGATTAGGCACCGGCTCCGAACCGGCCCTGGAACTGCTCCGGTGGAAAAGGGGTAATAGTACCTCCATGGAGACCAGCTGCAGCACCTGGCTCTAAAAACTACAGCCGCCTCGATCTCGTGAGGTTATCGTTGACCACGTGTGCATGACGTCAGAGCAAGTCGGGATCAAGTCGGGATCAAGTCGGGAACAAATCTAACCGGCATGCATTGTGCGGTGATCGATTCTGCGCATGCCTGATCTCGATGAGCCTATTATCTGTGCGTGTGAAACAATACAATTTGCTCGTGAGCAGGTTTATTATGGCGTCATAGTTTACCTGACGCGTCGGCCGGAGACATGCAAGAATGAACGCTAAAGTTGTGGCTTAACAAGTAGCACACACAGCGGACAAGCAAGGCGCTGCATTAAATTGACAGGTTTTTGAATTGAGTTTGGCGTACAGGTGCTAGTAAACAAACTTAGTATCGGGGCTAATGGGATAGGAACAACTATAACGCATTCAAAAGAAACAATAACATTAAGTAACCACAGTTTGTTTGGGAAAATGTCCATTTTCATGTTAATTAGACGGTTTTTAGCCCGGTGGACTCACCTCTCTCGGCGGACCACCGGGCCAGCAGTCTCCGCCTCGGTGACTTCCTGACCCGGGGGAAGGGTACCTCCTGCGCGGCGGGGAGCGGCTGTAGGATTCCGGGTGACCATGGTCGTGGTAGCCGGCGTGGTACGGAGGCCTGGGCCGGCTCCTGTCATCTCTGTAGCCCGGTGCTGGGTAAGGCCTCGGGGGTGGCGGACCTCGGCCTTCGAAAGGCGGCGGGTAGCCTCCTCTCGGCGGAGGCCGACCACGGTACATCTCCTCCCGCAGAGATTCTCTGGCTTTCCGCGGTCAACCAGCTGGCGTCTCCAGCGTTTGTTTAATGCAAAACAGGAACTTGCACACACTTTACTTTGTGTTTGAACTAAGTATTTAAGTATTTATGATTCCCAGCAGGTCGGTCTGTCTCTGCATGCACACAAACCTCCTCTTTCTTCTTCTACTTACAGAAATAAACACATGCGAGTGAGCGAGCTGCTGCCCCCTACAGGAACAATACGGCGCACAACACATTCACACTTCACTACTAGATAACCACCTCACCACGTTCAGGAGCTCTCCTGGAGCTTTCCATCACATCTCATGATCCTCCTTAGCAGATGCCATGGGATTTTAAATGTTCAAATTTCCATTTTTTTCAGAGAATTTTAAGGAGTTAAAATGTCCCTTAAAATGCCAGCTCCAGATCTATGACAACAGGATAAACTTGTGGTGTGATCGAAAGCCCAAGAACAGCTATTAAAGGGACCTTGTTCAAATATCTACAGTAATCAGGCCTACATGACTTGGTCTAAAGGGGCGAGTAGTTTGTTCCAAATATCTCTCCAAGAAAAGTGAGCCTGGATTTACTTTAAAAAACAAGACTGCAGAAATTTTATTTTAGATTGTAAACTTTGATGCTCATTCACACAATGAGATGGTTTTAAATTACACACAAATGGAGAGATTATGAAATAAATGCAAAAACACAAAATCACCAGATGAGAATCTTTGAATCAATTTAGATTTTTTATTGAATAAAATATAGTGATTACAGACAGTTAAAGTATTTACATATTTTCCCGTTGTGTCCAACCATACAGGCTCCTGATAACCGTGAGGAACTCAGGTCTGAATGTCCCTGAGGTACACACGGCCAAAAGTCTGTGGACAGTTGGACGTGCGATTCCAAAACAATGAGCTTTACAGCCTCCACTCAAGGAGGATCGTTTTTATTGCCTCCACTTTTCCAGAGGTGGAAGAAGTCTTCAGATCCTCTACTTCAGCAAAAGTATCTCACTGTAAAAATACTGTATTCTGTAAATCTGCAAATCCCTGCATTCAAAATGTTACTTAAGTGAAAGTACAGAAGTATTATCAACAAAATGCACTTAAAGTATCAAAAGTAGAAGTACTTGTTATGCAGAACGGCTCCTTTATGTTATTATAAATGTTAGAGCGAATTTTAAGTATTTTATATACTGTACTGTTGGGTAGTTTAATCTATAACATGATCATTATTACTTTGTATGTAAAATCTGTATCTGTAAAGTAACTAAAGCTGTCACATAAATGTAGTGCAGTAAAAAGGTCAATATTTCCTTCTGAAATGTGGAGGAGAAGCAGAAATTGGCAGAAAATTAAGATACTTGAGTAAAGTACCTCAAACCAAGTGTAGTCAAGTGCTACTTAGTACGTTCATCCAGTGTGGACGGACTTGAGTCAGGCTGATCATCAGCAGCAGCTTCACTTCACAGCAATCACCAATCCGTCCATGCAAACAGTTTAAATTTCATTCATCCGGGTTCTGAGATGTGGGTCTGTTAACGGTGTTCACAGAGATCATTTCTCCTGTAGAAAGTGAAAAGTCCCCACTGTGTCCTGAGGATCACAACTCAAACACTTCATGGAAAGAGATGTTTCTGATGAGTAATTTTTCAAAGCTGTGAACAGCGCAGCCAGAACACACTCAGATATAATATGTAATAATATTTGTATTTTGGGTGAACTGACTCTTTAATAGTCTTAGTAAAATGATAGAAAACATGGACACAGTGTTTGTCTCTGGATTTCTGTTCTTTACATGTTTTATCTACAAATATATTTTCTTCTTAGAGGACAATAAAGTAAATATGCACAACCACTTCAGTTTTTGCACAATTTGTTGTGTCTAAGTTTTAAAATTACAGATGTTTTCGTCTTCTTGTGAAATACAGGATGATTTTCTAAAAAAAGTCTAAACAATGTACAAGAGAACGGTGCTGTGGTTAAACTGGTCACAGCCCAAAGACATGCTGTATGTAACCTGTGACATTCACTTTAATGGGTCACAAGCCAAAAAGGTGCAGTACACCCGAGGCTGGACAACTAAGGGGGGCAGAGCGGGCACCTGAACCGGGCCCCAGAACTCCAGGCCCCCTGAAAGCTCCAGACTTCCTGTATTTCAACTGGTTTGTGCTAATTTTAATAGATTAGTTTGGGAATAGGCAGCACTAAAGCACAACAGCCTTAAGTGAGTCCTGCTCTATTGCCTCCTCTTGAAGACCGGTCTTGAGGAGGGTCACTGTGCCAGAATCTACTTTAACAACCTTCACTGTTTCAGCTTTGTGCTTATATGTTGCATATTCCTAAATTAATTTCCCCCTGGTAGTTTTTAGCATAGAAAAATTGCACACATTGCACAGAGAGGTGGACTGTCAAGAGGTTAGTGGAGCCCCCAGCAAGTTAAATAACTACGTCATAGATTAGAAATGTGCGATTCGGAGGGCTCTTAAAATATTCTAAATACATATATCCTTCAGAACTGAACTAGCACATTGGCAAAAATAAGTATGTGTATATATTTCACTGTACAAAAAGATATACACAGAGATTAAGGGATGATTATGACATTTTAACTTTGTTTTATGGGACGTTGGTCCCCTGATGAGTCTGGAGGGGGTGATGAAGATGGAGTCTGAGATTCTGCTGCAGCGCTGAAGGAGCAGACGTGTCTGAGGTTTCTGTTCAGTTCACCTGCTGAGTCCTTGAGTTATCCTGAGCTCCGTCTTGGCTGGAACCTGCAGAGAAAACAAAAACTCACCTGGTCGGCTCCAATAGGTACAACACAGCTTGGAAACTTCAGTGAAGAATAAAGTGACTGAACGTAGTGCTGGGCGATTAAACAGTAATTATACATAATAAAATCAGCTCATGTATATAGACAATGTCATTGTTTTCTACTTGTTGGATATGTTCAGACACTAACCACTGAATCGCAACATCCCCTATACTATCTAATAAAAGACAAAAATGACTAACACCATTTAAAGACCCAACTAACAGTGTCAACGGTTATTTGGTTAAAAACTTAAGGGCTTCTATTCATCTGCTGGAAATATGTTGCAGACACGGCACACAGGATAATTCATTGCATAACTGATGGCTTTTGTAGACATTTATCCGGCAATGCAACATGTTGGGTAATCAAATACATGCAAAGATTCTTGGTAGACGACTTGGTGAACAGAATATTTCTACTGTTTACCTGGTGGCTTTTCAGAATCAAACTCACGAATCTGTTACTCCAACTGGACTTCCTGGATCATATATTTTATTGTTTCACCTGTACATGAAAGAACAAACTCTCCACCAACGAAGAAGAGGGACTAGCTTGCATGTTTTGGCCATCGTCTCTATCCAGCAGCTGGTGATTGTTGTAAGACAAAAAAAGTGAGATGAATTAATGGATGTTAAATTAATGTAAGCCTGCCAGTCAAACATAATTTGGTCAGCATATCTTGTACTGAATAACAATGACTTTGGAGTAAACGGTTAAGCTTTTAAAATGACAATATGGTGGTGCCATAATTAAATTAGTTTTCTTTTTCATATCATATAAAGGTGGAAACTTCAAACTACCGACTTGCACATTTATTTTCTTAAAAAGACAAATGTGCGAAATGTCCTGTGGGACAGGTGTATTCTGATAGTTTTATAAAATGGCATATGACTGGCCTCACAATTAGGATTTCACACAAAAAGCAGTTTATCATTACAAATTTTCACAATATGGAAGTTCTTACTGCAACACTTGTGGAGTCATATCGCCCAGCACTAAAGAAATCAGTAAAAAGACGTGACTGAGCCATTTTATTATTTTCAACCAAAAAAATACAATGCAATATCATAAATGAAAATGTTGATTATTGATAACATTTTTATCTACATCACATTAACCTGCAGAAGTAACAACTCATTACAAACATTAACATATTAACATTAACAAAATGTGTATTTTACCAGTATATCTTTTCTTAAAAATTATATCCACAACTGCAGGTTCAGACATCGTGTTCATTAAGAAGATGAAAAGACATACAACAGCAGTAGATATTGAATTTATTGTTTCAAGACAGACTAACATGTTTTCTATGTATAACAGCTGTAGCACGGTACACGGTAAACTAAAACGGCAAACATGACAGGATACTTTCTAGATGGAGTTTTATGAGCTTGAATAGTCGTTGCAGTTATTTGAATCGATGCGACTGCCGAGCTAGCTATCATTAGAAATAAAAGAGACAACATAAAAAACAATAGAAAATTATTGATACACCTCTTAACTTTTCTCTGAGGCCTAGTTCACCTCCATCTCCCACTTCTCCAGAAAATCCTGCAGATTCAGATTGAAAACATCTATGCCTTTGGGTGACAGATGGACACCGTCGGCCCGATACAGACCCGTGTTTGCGCCGCACCTGATGTTGTCGTGGGTCAGCGAGGTGCCGCCCAGCTCTGAGATGATGTTTTGGATCCTGCGATTCACCGTGGTTCTGACCAGATCAACTTCATGGCTGTCAGTCGAGTGGCGCCACGCCCTCCGAGGGAGGATGTTGGACCAGACCAGAACGCACTGAGGGAAGATGCTCCTCATGGATGTCAGGTCCTTTTTGACGGAGGCCAGCAGGTTGGTGGGGCTGTCGGTGCTCAGGTCGTTGCCGCCCAGGTGCATGATGAGGACGTCCGGGTTGGGCCAGGTGACCTTCAGCTGGTGGAGCTGGGGCAGGAGCTGTGGCCACGTCATGCCCTGGATGCCCTTCCACCAGATGGCCACCTTGCTGGGGTCCATGCCCAGCTGCATACCTACCTCCGGAGACTTGGCCCGTGACTCCGCCCAGTACACCAGCGAATGACCACAAATCCAAACATTCTTGGGCTCGCTGCAGATTGGCTTGCCTAGAAAGTTTAACAGAATATGTTTGTAAGTCACAAAGCCTTAAGAATCTTTTGCACTAGTTGATCCCAAACTATCTCTCATATTGGACTTCTAAAGCTAGGACTGTACATCAGTCCTCAGACTGGTTTCACAAAGATTTACTAGACTGGTCTGCAGACTTTGGCCAGTATTTGTTTTGCCCTTAGACTATTTAGACTTATCAATGTGTACACAGCTGCACAAAAATTAAAAATGGTCTTCTTCTGGAACAAGATGGACAGACATCCACTGAGCTCGGACATCTATGAGGTCTAATTGTCGGGCTAAAGCCAGTTGATCTTTGTGAAACCAGCCTCAGATTTTTTACAGGCTACAACTACCAATAATTAGCCTACACATATCTGTGCAAAATTGCCCTCTCAACCCATTTGTAGCTGTTTCTATTGTTATACCCCTTTTGCTCCCATTTTGCTGACTTTGTGCTGTATTGACGTCCTACACTTCTTTAACCATATCAATCACCATTTAATTGACTAAAGTAATAATTACTGCATGAGGAAATTTAATCAAGTTCCATACTTTACAGTTTAACTATTTCCGATGTAGTGGTAATCCCAAAAATGTACTAATGTAAAACCAAAAGACAACCTACTAATCACAGAAAAATGTTTGTGGTACAAGTATTTTTGAGTATTTAAGAACTTGCATGCACCACATTGTTTAATTTCATGATTTTAGTGATGGATGTGTAATTTAAGACAATTACATGCTGGTTTTTAAAACAATGAGAAAAATCTTAGCCTGATCAATCAATGCAATTAAGAGATCAAAATGATCACCTACCTTCACCGTCAAGACAATAAATATTGCCATTCTGCAATGTACAACTTCTTTTTGATTTCAAACCTTTCTGCGTCACTTTAAAATAAAACTTAACATCACAGTAAAGATTTAATAGCTTTGGATGACTCTCAGCTGAGGATTTATATCGTCTTCCTAACTAACTTATGTACATGCCCCATTTGTCAAAGCTGGCTGTGTATGGAAACATAATATGCAACAAAAATGCCAACACTAAAAATTACAATACTTTGACTATCATAAAAACTTTTCTTCTACTCCGTCTTATTATAAGTTTCTTATGGTCTGAAGTTCATTCAGAGTCAAGTATTTCATTTAGAGAGAGGAAATGGAATTGAATCTCAAAAGTATGTCCCAAAATTAATATGTTGTAGATCACTGATTTAGAAATGACGATGTGGGTATTAATGATCAAATTGTAAAGAACCACTGAGTTGGGGAAGCTGGTTGATGGACTGTGGTGTTTCAAAAGTTGATTAAATGGCCCATTCATCTAACATTTTAAAAATCTTCTTGCATCTCTTTTTAAAGGTGATTTGGGACATTTATTGTCTTCCATTTCTGTTCCCTCACTCCATACAGGACCTCATCATATCCACTTTAGTCTAACCCAAACTGATCTAGACTGGTAGTCTGGTTGTCCGTCCTGTAATAGTGACAGGACCACAGCATGTAAACAAAAGTTACCTGAGCAGCATATTTAAAGGCAAAGATGAGACTTGCTATGTGATCACAGTGGATTTAAATGCGAATAAGTGAGAGGAGTGACAGATGGCCTACTGTTGTTTGGGTGATGGAACTGCAAAAGTGTTCAAACACTGACTGAGACATGACAGTCAGTGTTTGTCCTGATTCAAAGACTGAAACAAAAGCAAAACAATTGACCAAAAACAGCCCCTGAGCCTGGCAATACCTCTAAAACCTATTGGCATCATATACTGTATTATATTACATCTTAAGTTATGAACGGAAACAATGACCCAGCAAAGAACCTCAGGTGTCTACCAGCAGTGTTGTACTGCCTGAATCCTTGACTCACATTCAAATCTAATATGACTCCCACTATCACTGACTCAACTGGAGGTTTTAACATCGATAACAAATAGCTAAAAATAAGGATATCCTACTGGCGACCTCTAAACAAACCTCTCTACGTTAGCTGTCCAAGCTAACATTAGTTTCACAGACTAAAAGGACAGGCTAGTTCACAGCCTAGGTCCCATCCACAGGTATTTAACTTGATAGGCCTAACAATACTGATGTGATATACTTATATATATATTTAGAGGGTAAATTTAGCCCATGCTGGTATGTTACTTAAAAATTATGATTAATAATAACCATGATAATCAAAAAATGTGTCATATTAATTGATGTTAGGTATAGAGTTACTTACCGTATTGATGACAGACTACCAGTAAGTCGTGTCTGAAATCATTAAAGCTAACGATTTCCAACTGCCCCCTAAATGATGTTAAAATCTCTCTACATTAGCTTCCTGAGCTAACGTAGAGCGTTTCACAGACTGAAACGAAAAGCGAGTTCCTAGCCTAGAATCCAAAAGATCGAAATTCACAGTTATTAAGTTAATGAGCCTAAGATACTGATGTGATACAATTACTTTAGTAGGCTAAGCTAATTAAAAAGTAAACAAATTTAGCTGGGACAAGATGCTACATAATATTACTCAAACCACATTAAGAATAATCATGGAATATAATGTCATGGAATAATCACCATGACATTATATACATGACCCCTATAGTAAAATCTCTCTTTGTTAGCTTCCTGAGCTAACTATAGTTTCAGACTGAAAGGACAAGCTAGTTCAAGGCACAGAATAAAGAAGGTCCCAATTCAGTTACTACGTTTAGAAAGTAGGTAATTTAGGTTGATATGTATGTGATGTACTTGGCTTAACGTTTTAAATGGGACAAATTTAGCTTGGACACAATGCGACATAACATTACTCAACATATTCTTAGTAATGACCATGACATTCAAAAGAAGCATTATAGTAGTTTGTGCTTGCATATATAGAGTTGACCACTTACTGTGTTAATGACAGACTGCTGATAAGTCACGTCGGACAGTGTTAACGACATCTGACTGACGACCCCTACACGATGGTGAAAGCTCTCGTTAGCTTCCTGAGCTAACATTAGTTTCACAGATTGGAAGGACAAGCTACTTCACCAGCTATAGCTGATAAAATCTGTCATGTAAATATGCGATACCTGTCTGCAATTCGGAAATGACCTCAGTGATGTGGGAATGTCTTCAGACATCCCATTCTTACCTTTGTGACTCAGTCATGACCTCGGTCACTCAACACAATTCGATGAGTCTAGCCTGGCCTTGCATAAATCAACTCGGTGACATGGACTCTGATTCGAACACTGAAGGGCTGGAACTCGACTTGGACTTGAGGTTTGGTGGCTGGACTACAACACTCCTTACAAACGTCATGTAGAATGAAGTAAAAGTATATCCTTAACTGCTGGTGAAACGTGATTGTGTCACCAATTTCAGATACAAAAGACATTTAATCTCTTAAATTACCAAATTAGTTATCAGAACTAATTTCTGACCATCAGTGGCATCACAAGTCATAGACAGACAACATGAAACAACCTGCCATGGCATGAATTCTGTTTTAGAGTACTAGCTCTATTGTTAAAACAGTATTTTACCTGGCTGACAAAGTGACTGGTTCTTAACCAAATAAATCATTTTAATGTGTAAAATACGAACTTCTTTCACTGTAAATGAATTTGCGTGGTCACAATTACGAGTAGTCTGCTGGATCTTCTGTTAAAACATCAAGGTTAAAACTTTTCTGGATATCTGGAAAATGCGGCTACACTCCACTTGGTTTGAGACAAACAGAACTGAGCAAACTTGACTTACCCTTAACAGTTTTACTAGGACCTGGGTCAAAGACTTACCGCAGTCAAAAATGCATTATCCTTTATACTGGTTATGGATATATTGGACGACAATATTCTGTAAATAATAAAAAATGAAACATCTGGAGAATTTGCAATAAACAACCCATAATTACTTGTAATCAAATTAGGTGGCAAGCTGTTCTAACAGCTTCAGTTATGCTGGGACAAGGAAGGTCTTGATGTAGAAAGACTCAGTAAAACTTTTGTAATGCTTTCATGAACATGGCTTGCATTTCTGTTTAGTAGACGGACCAGAGTTCGTAAATAAGATGTTAAAAACTATTAGTTTTCTCTTTAAAAGTAAACCTTTCTTTTTGTCATTTCACTGGAATGAAATCTGAATTTCACAGCTGTATGAAATGATGTGACATATCCATAAAAGTAAACATGTAATTCAAGTCAAGGTCCAATGGTAAAACCATTCCTACAATTCACATAAACCAGTTTCTGGACAAAAACCTGTATTTACCCTCAGAATTGTCTTTATAGTTGTTAGTCTTGGAATGGCCCTTACATTCACACCTAGCAATACAACCCTAGATGTTCACATCTAGGCAATTCTTACTAGATTGTGTCCTGGACTATTTAAGCCATGTCTGTAAAAGCCATCTTAATCTAAAAGACCTACTATGTCATGGACCAGATGTGTTCTTCATGCAGTCAGCATCAGGCTGCACAAAACATGATCTAAATGATGTCTTAGGTATTGGTTGAGTGCATTTGATGTCGTTGTTGTAGCAGACAATGTCAGCTACGCAACTAGTTGACACGAGAGAGTCGCTAACCAATTTAAAGTAGGAATGAGTAGTACTACCAAAGTACTACATACTTTGTGCTACCTCTTAGTACTACAAACAGTAGTACAGACTGAGCCGTTAGTAGGGTTTATCCTTTATCTTGGTCTTCCTCTTACAGTGTCATTCCTGGACAGCTGAAACCGAGTTCTAGTTTCTAGGTTTATTTAAACAGCAGCATGTCGTTACAGGCTTTACTTTCAATGACCAACAGATCAAATCCAAGCTTAGAATTGCATTTTAAGCTAGCTGTACTGTGTTTACACTCAGTGGTCACAGTTTAAGTACAAGTTCTTAGTGTCTGGTACTGATTTCTGAGACAGAACATAATGCTTGAGAACATCCTTTAGCATCCTTCTCTCAAGTCATAATTAAAGTATCCACTGGACCGCAGCTGTAGAGTTAATGACGCTTTGTTTTTCATATGATTGGCAAGCAGTTGCCATTAGAACTATGCCATGTCTTCTTCTGAATGAGGATGTACGTAGTGAGAGGTAGTCAACAATACAACACGGATAGAAATATTGAGTATGAAGTCAACGGTCTCTACACAATCAAAGCTGTCTTCAAGGTTCAATGAGTTGTGGCTCTGAAATCGTCTTTCTGATGTTCGGAGATTGAACATGTCTTAACATTCATCTTCGACCCCTCTCATGAAACAGGACTGAAGGTCTTTTGGTTCTTGCATCCATCCAAAAATATTCTAGACCTTGTAGTTTGGACAATCCCGATGTGGTACCAGCTATTCCACTGCAGATTCCATTAAAGCACAGGTATGAGACTCACCATTTGGCAAAGGAAGATGTCTGTAGAAGTGGGAAGTACCTCTGAGTGACCACTGAGTGTAGCTGTAAGATGGAAACGATATACCCAAACCTAGAAAAATAACTTGCTTGAAAAGTATCACTAACTACATGTCTAGCTAACTACTAGGGCTGGGTATCATACCTAAATCATTTTTTGGTACTGACCAAAACTGATACTGCCTGTATCAAATGCTTGGTCAATTTCATAGTTTTGTTTACTTATACTTATATTTAATCAAGTAAAGTATCAAAAAATATACTCAGGTTTTGTATTGGCACTGGTATTTAGAAATTTCAAACAATACCTAAACTTAAAAACATGTCTATCTTAACCTCTCATAATCTCATCTGACTATATAGTGCTTTCTGGACTCAAATGGGTTCCTTTAAAGCTAGATACCAATGGAGTCACCATATGAAGAGAAAAAAGATGTTACTTTGTGGAGTTGAGATTGCAGTTGGCTTCTTTTCTTGATCGCTGGGACGAACCACTTGGCTCGGCTAACGTGTGTAGCAGAAGAGCGACTGAAATTTGTGGCGCTGAAATGCACTTAAGACGTCTAGGTAACCTTAAAGACAGGTTTATGGTTCCGTGTCAATCACTTCCTAAATTGTGGAAATCTACAGCGAGACCGCAAGATCACCTCGACGAAGAAGCATAAATCTAGCTTAGCAGGACAAATAATGCCTTGCTAATCATATGTATACTTCAGTTAGATCTAGACAAAACTTAGCAATACTTCCATCATGATATCTTAACATGTTATCTTCTTAACATTTCTACCACATCTCTGAAGATGTGGATAATGAAGTATCTCTGGCTTTCTCTCCAAAGTATGGCTAACTGTCTTGGAGAAAGAAATCTTTTTTAACTTGCTCAAAGTATCTGTCTAGTCAAAGAAAAAGAAACCAAGGTATTTATCTCCCGCCGTAAAAGTAATATAAATGGCATGCAGCTGTAAAATTTTAACTTGAAAATCTATTTGTGTTTGAAGAACTAGCACGCCGAGAACATAACCTTACTGAATTCTTAACTCACAAAATCCCTGTAATTCAAAGGTCGCTAGTTAAGTTTAATATATATGTAATTCAACAAGTTCTGATACCTGGGGAGATCAATGTGCCATCCTTGTTCTTCTCTGCTTTCCTGCGGGCTATCATCTCCTTGTACTGCTGCTCCCTCTTTTCCAAAATCCTCTGGTTATACAAATCCAGCTGCAACATAAACACAAATACCTTGTCAAGGCGTTATCTTATACAGCTGAAACATGGCGGTGTTCCATCATCTCTAAGGTTTATTAAGTGCATTAGTGTCTGTCTAGATTACCTGGGAATACATGCAGGTAAGACAAACTATTGGGATTACTGACAGTAGATACTCCTTAATCCCAAATGCTCCAAAGACAAAGAAGAATTTGTTATCATCTCGTAGTAACTGTACTTCAGTAGCCAACAAGGACCCCTTGCAATTTGTGACAAAAACCACACCCTTAAACCAGTGTTTACTCTTCCCAACGACTTGTCATACTTTTATTTCTTGAGTATATCTAACAGGGCTTGTTTACTTTTTCTTTACTTAAAAGTAAAAGATTTGAGTACTGTAGGTGCCACTGCTGATCATACCTTCTCCTTCTGCTTGGTCTTTATGTCATCGTCTGTCTCTGCTGAGGTCTGAGGACTGGAGGATGATGGAGACTCTGTGGGTAAACTGAACTGGACTGTTTTGACTGGTTTGGCTGGTGGCTGCACAGCCAGAGATTTCACCGTCTCAATGACCTTCAGGCATCTGGCCACTGTAGTAGAGATGGTTGAGTGGTCATCATGTGTAGGACTCAATGTTGCCGGTGTTGATGATGGTGGTGTTGGTGTTCCTGCAGCAGTAGTTAAAGGCTGCAAAGGACTGGAGGAGTTGAGGGGTGGAGATGCAGGGGGCTGGCCAATAAAAGGGAAGACTGCATGACTGGAGGGTGGAGTGAAAGGAGGTTGTCCGGGAGGGCGCCGAGGAGGAGGTCCAGGCGGGGGTCCTGGAGGAGGCTGTCCAGGACGCCGTGGAGGAGGTCCAGGGGGGGGTGCAGGGGGAGGTCCCGCAGTAGGTCCAAATCTCTGGGGTGGTAGACTAGCTGCAGGAGGAGCTGGAGTGCCCATGATGGGGGTTGTGGAGCTCTGTGCTGGGGGAATCTGGGTAGTCACACCAAGTGGCCAGTTGACTGGTGGCAGTGGATGTTGGTAATGAGCAGGTGGAGGCCCAGGGGGAGGAGTAGCAGGAGGAGTGGTGGAGGGTGTGCTCCCCATTGTCTTGGTAAGACTCTGCAGATGTTGCGCCTTCTTTAGTGCCTCCAACTCCTGCTGGTCCAGGAATCCTTCATACTCTTTATGTCTGCTGAGCGGCTCTAAACTGGAGGACCTGGCAGGAGAGGGGGAATGGATGTTATCCGATTCAACAGAACCAGTTCTACTATTTCGCAGTTCTTCCCTTGGGGATGACAAAGTCTCTCTTTCTGTGGATGAGGACTTTGGGCTATAGATTTTCTCTTGGGCTCGACTTGCCAGTTTGGAGACCTCTCCTGTACTCAGCTTCAAGCCAATTGTACGAAGTAGACTCTGGATCTTGTCATAGGGTTCTGTCTTACTCTTTGGTTCCTCACTTATTCTCTCTTCTGAGGACCGTTTAGGGCTTAGTTGTTTTTTTTCCCCTTCTAGAGCTAGACTGCTGGTGGGTTGCTCTTGGGCCAATCCCACAATCCGAGAGAAACCTCTGCCATCTTGAAGTGCTCGTTCATGAGGCAGAAGGTCATCATGTACATAAACCGGTTCAGATTTCTTTTCAGCATCCACCTTTTTATTAAGCATATCAAGGAAGCGATCAAGGGGTGGTTTCTCAGCTGGAGGTGACTGGCGTGGTGTTGTGTTCTTCAGTTTGGGAGAAGGGCTTCTAGGAGGTGGTTCTGTGGGAGAAGGAGGTCTGAAAAGGGGTTGTGAAGATGATGAAGTGGCAACAGTATGTGTCAAGGGAGGTTGGGTGGAGGCAGCAGGAACTTGGCCAGACTGAGAAGAAGGTAAGGGAACATGGGGTTCTGGAGACTGGCTCCGTTTGACAGGGCGATACGGATCATCATAAGGTCGGTCCGCACATGCTGGGTCATAGTAGCGGTCGTCATACGGTTCATCGTAAACATCATAGCGATCAGTGTAGCGTTGGCTGGCAGACGCAGGGCCAACATAGGAAGCTTCACCATAGAGACGATTTTCATAAGGGCGGTTACCGTAGGGACGGTCACCATAAGGGCGATCAAGGTAAGGACGGCTGGTGTACGGATCACCATAGCGGTCACTGTACCGCCGATCTTGGTAAGGACTGTATGGCCGATCATAATAAGGATCGTCATAGGGCTGAGGAAGACGATGATGATACTCGGGTCCCTCTGGTCGTTTCTTCAAGATGGACCGGACTGGTTTGTACTCAGTGAGTGGGATGGCGATCCTGCCATGGTCGTAGTCTATGCAGGTCCCCTGTCCTGGGTCCAGTCCTCTGGGGTCCACCAGCGACTTTTTGTAGGCAATCATCTCATTCAGCTCCTCCAGCTCCCGCTTCTTCCTTGCCAGCTCATCGTCCATGACTCCAACACGTCTGGGAGGAGGGCTCAACTCCCTCCTCCTCTTGTGATTTTCTTCGAGCACTCTGCTGATTTTGCTCCTCTTCTTGCTAGCCCTGTCCTTGCTTCTCTCCCTGCTCCTGCTGCGGCTCCTGCTGGAGCTCTTGCTTCGGCTTTGGCTGTGACTCCTACTGCGGCTCTTAGTGGGGCTTTTGGTGCGCCTGATTGACCTCTCTCGGCTTCGGCTTCGCCTGTTCCTGCTGCTTTTACGGTCACGGTCAACGCTGGTGCTGCATCTCCTTTTGATGATACGTCCAAACTGGTCTCTGGGTGGACTCTTGCTCCTACTTTTACTCCTACTCCTGGCCCTACTCCTACTCGGACTCCTGCTCCTACTTCTGCTGCGGCCATATCTATGCCGAGTGGTGCTGTAATCTCGTCTGCCGATACTGGCCTTGCTGTCCTGCGTTCTAAGATTTTTCACCACCGCCTTCAGCTTGTCTGTCTCTGATTTTTCTTTCCTGAAATGTCAGAAGTAAGTAAGACATGTCACAGGTTTTGCTTAATAGAATAATTTTACAAAATTAGTATTTTTATACATCCTGTTTAGAAGCCAATGTGAAATAGGTAATTTAATCAGGTTACATATTACCTAGTGGTTTACCTATTTATATGTAAATATAAATAGTTAAACATTTGAATTATATAAGAATAAGACCTTTCTTGAAACCTATTAGACCATCTCTATTTGTACATGGCATTCTTTTCTGCACACCTGACTGTATTCCAACTTAACAAAAATAAATAAATTCATTACTCACTCAGTGTCTTCTGAAGCTTTCGTCAGCTTGATGGTCATCTACCAAAGGAGACAAACACATATTAGACAAAGTCAGAAAAAGAATTATCCCTGCCAATATCTTGTGATAATAATGCCTCATCATTTGTTAAATGCACACAGAACTGGTAAATTAATTTAGCTCATAGTAACACTAAAAGCAATGTACAGCTTTACATTAGACCCTCAAACCATTCTGTAATATATATTATCCTTTACTGAAAATACATGGAAGTTGCGTCAAAGTAGTACAAATATTTTGTACATAAATGGCAACAAGTGTATAAACATTACAGCTTTTATATTGTTAAAAACTAATTAGTAAAAAAGTCCGCGAAAATAACTTTTAACAACAAAAAAAAAACAGCCTGTGCCAAGCGTGAATTCTGTAATTTTACACGTTTGTTGAGTCCAGATAGACTTGAAAAATGAATTAACAATAAAATCAGAAGAGTTAGCTCCTCCTTTCTTCTCACTTCATAACTGTATAAATATAAACCCAGTCCTCCTCACCTTTCCTTTGTTTGCCCCGACACCGCCCAGTTTCCGAACAGGGAGGAAAACGCTCTCGGTGAAACGTTTTATCCTGATGGCCTGGTTCCCCCCCTCCGCCGTCTCATGCTTGGAGAAACAATAATAGAAATGTTCAAGATAAAATACATTATACCAACCAGGACACTCAATCTCCATAACCAGTACTGTAGTGTTTAGAGTGTAATGTCCTCCTCTGGACGGGGCGCTTGCTTGCTGCTGTTTAGAACAAAGTGTGTTTAAGGCCTGTTCACTTTTAAAGATTTTTAAATAGACATCAGAATGGAAAATAAGAGCAGCTACATAGTGAACATAGTTGTTGACCTGTCGGTTGTCATACTGACCACAACATTTTTACTGACTTCAAAAAACTAAAGCTAGGTAAAAAGTAAAATGCAGTATTCAACAGTATATGAGTAATATAAACAGTATTAAACAATTAATTAATTAATTAACAATTAAACTTTGATAACATTACTGAACACGTTTCCTGGACTTTCAGACACCAAGTTAGAAGACGCTTCTTTCCGGACATTAAAATTTAATTTGGTAAAACAGGGAAAATGTGATGCAGAACTTTGAATGTTGGGATGAAAAGAGATGAAAATCCTGAAATTAGTGGTTGATCGTGGTTCTGACTCTCCTGTGGCCACACACTCTGGGTAGTTCTGGTTGTGAATATCTGAATTATATCAATGAACTACTCCGGCTTCTTGTCCTGAGGTAATCTGACTTTCTGCTAAATCTCTTTTTTTAATCCTAAACCTCCTGTAAAAATCACCTCAGCCATCAGAACTCTAATTGAAAAGGACAAAGAGAATAAAAGGACGAGTAGGACTCACCGGGACGACGCTGAACTCCACCTTCTCGTTCAGCTCCAGTTTCTTCTTCTCTATCACCTCTGACATGTGGAAGTAGAGTTGAGGGTTGTGAGTGCACTTGATGAGCCCAGATTCGTCAGAGAACTCGATCACAATGCCCTGGTTAGAAAAACGCACACACAAACTATTAAAACACAACACAGGGTTTGGCTGGTTTTCAGATTCACATCCAGGACCACTTTGGTTTTAAATGTTGGCTCCACAGCTGCTCTGACTCAAACTCTGTGAACCAAACTAACTAATAACGTGAGGAGGTGGTCGTTTAAAGACTTACGTGTCGACGTTGCTCGATGGACTCTTCGAAGGAGTCGGGGAGGATTTCCACGTAGGTCGCTCGTTCCTCTTTGGTCTCTCGATGGGTGGCGATGTTGAAACGCACCTTCACAGATCAGACATCACAGACAGAAACATCAAGATCTACAGAAACAAACTCCAGTTTCCTGAAGCTGCAGCTCACATCAGTGCAGTGAAGGCAACACAACTGAACTTTAAATACAAACATACTCAGCACTGTAAAAAATGTCTGCAGAAGGCAAACAGCAGGGATTTCATGCTAACATGACTTGTGTGTGTGTACCTGCAGAGCTAACTATGTGTAGCCTGTGTTAGCGTTAGCACTGCTACTAGCTGCTGTTTCTCACTGGAATGTTTCATGTTAGCCGTTAGCCGGAGGTGACTGATGTCTATCAAAGGTGGTTTAAGGTAATAAAATAAACAGGAACCTGTCTGCAGTATCTGTGCCGTTTCCACCACCACCTCTTCCTCTCACCTTGTCTCCATCTAGCATGGTGGCGCTGGTCAGCAGGTCGTTGGGGCCGAAGAGAAGCTGTTTCTGTTGACCGTCAATGGTCATCACCAGTCGACCCATCTCTGGGTCTGGTTTGGCTCTGCCCCCAGCTTCAGCCGACTGATCCTCCTTCACCTCTTCCTTATCCTCCGTTTTTATCTCCACCTTTCCCTCCTCTCCTCCCTCTTTTCCTTCCGCCTCCTCTTTTTCATCTTCATCCATTTTCTCCTCTTTAATTTTGACCTGCAAGAAAAAAAACATATATATTAAATGTAGGTCTACATTATTTTAATTTTTACTTCTACAAGACTGGAAAAATAATATCACAAACTCCAGTACTTCTTCAGGATTTTCAAGACTTTTGCAGTATTTTTTGTACCTGTCCGAGGAGCATCTGTGTGCCCTCAGCACCTCCTTGCTCCTCCTGGTTCTCCTTCTTGATCTCCTTACGTGGATTTTTGGAAATGGCTTTGAGGACGGTGCCTTCGAATCGCTCCTTGCTGATGTCATCCAGCGTGTCGGGATCTCTTATTTTGAAGCCGAGCGGCGTCCACTGCAGGACGACAGGACGACACGAAGACAGCGAACAGTTAGTCACTTTGAATATAAATAAAAAGACTGAATGCGATTCGTGTCTGGACTTATCTACGAGAACATTTAGTTACATAAAGTCCCCCTCAGTTCTTTAGCTACTTCAACTTTAATAAGCTGTTTAATGAGAGTTGTGTTATTAATTTCTTAGGTCAGAAGAAAGTTTGCATTTGTAAATATAAAGTATTTAACCGTAATCTAAACCTCAAACTAAAGACTAAACTAAACCAAGTTTAACGAAACCTCAAACTAAATCCATCTCAACCTTTAACTAAACTAAATTAAACTTAACTCTACCTTTAAACTGAACTAATTTAAACTTTAAACATAACTAAATTAAATTAAAACAAATTAAACTTAATTTAACTAAACCGAAACTCAAAGTAAACTAATGTTTAATATATAAACTGAGAACTCAAATAAACTTTGTTATTAATAATAATATTTATGATAATAATAATAATGATGATGATGATGATGATGATGATGATGATGATAATAATAATAAGGGATCTCTGTATATCGTCTCGTTTCTCACTTTGCATTTGGCTGCTGCCAGCGCTGCCGCCACCTCCTCCTTCTTCTTCCTCTCTGCCTCTTTCTCTCGCTCCTCCTCCTCCCTCCTCTTCCTCTCCTCCTGCTCTTGTTTTCTCCTCTCCTCCTCCTCCCATTTCTTCCTTTTCTCCTCCTCCTTCCGTCTTTTCTGCTCCTCCAGGATTTGGTCCTCGATCCTCTTCGTTCTCATTAGCCTGATTGCTCTCTTTTCCGACTTCACCTGCAGAAACAAAACGACAGCGTCAGGGATGTGAAACATACTCACTTCCTGTCCTCTGTTGGGTCTCCGTCAGACTCACCATGGCCACCGTGAACTCCACCTCCTTGTGGATGTCTGCGCTGTTGAACTCTGCGTCGCTGAAGTTCTCACTGATGTCGAAGGGAAGCTCGCCGTGCTCCTCCGAGTTCACGATGCCTTCTTCAGCACCAAGACAGGTGATGATGCCCTGAAACACAGAACCAGAGCAGAACACAAAAGGATGAACCCATTATCAAAACAGCTGGCCAGTGGTCACAGCCCCCCCGGGTCAGAGCCCCAGTTTGAAGTGACTGCTAACATTCCTTGTTGGAAACTCAATCAAACGACTCAAACGTGCAGTTGTTTTTCGTCTCCTTGAATCTCTAAAAGTGAGAACTTGCTCTTTATTCCCATCAGCACTTTATAACACACACACACACACACACACACACACACACACACACACACACACACACACACACACACGAGCTGGTGGTGCCGCACACACGCTTCGTTTGCTAACATTAGTTCTTCTACTGTGGGGGCCCCTCAGGGCCAAGAACAGAAACAGTGTGTTACCAGCTCTCTCTTCTCTTTGGTGTAGCTGAAGGTGAAGGGGATTTTGGGTTTGATGTTGGCTGCTCTCCTCTTCCTGGTCACCATGTCGACCAGCAGGTTGATCAATACGTGGTCGTTCTTCAGCAGCGTGACACCGCAGTCTCGGTGGTCAAAGGTGACGTTGGTCCTGATGGGGCCGATATTGGCGTGGATCTGACCCGGGTAACCCTGCATGATGGGCTGCAAAGACAGCAGTGTCAGGAGAGGAGGCAGCGACGCATCGACCCCGCCATCTTAACACGTTTCCACCAGTGACCTGTGTTAACCAACCCTATGTCACTCACCGTGGGCTCGATGATTGGCTGGCTGACGATGCCTTCGTACAGCTCCGGGTCCAGCTTCATGTTTGGCCCCGGCTCCACCTTGACAACGGCCTTCCCTCTGAGCGGGTTGGAGTCCTCGTCACTGTCGCCGTCTGTGTTTAGGGCGTCAGCCTCCCTGGCAGCGGCAGCAGCGGCGGTGGCGGCGCAGAGCGTCAAGAGGAGGGGCTCCTTCACCCGCCGGATCCTGATCGCCCGCTTCCCCCCTCTCAGCTATGGAAAAACAAAGAAATATTAATGTTAGAGAATAAACTCCATTGCTGGAAGTCAGTCAAAACCATAACAGGAAGTGAAGACTCTAGAAAGTCTTTCTTTCAGCTTGATGTAGAGACTTTAAAACAGCCTGAGGAGGTCAAAATAAGCCCCGCCCCTGAGCGGTGAGCCGAGTCCTCACCGTGATGACGGTGAACTCGACCTCCTCGTTGATGTCCTCGGTGGTGAACTCGATGTCGCTGAAGTTCTCTTTGGTGTCGAAGGGAAGCTCGCCGTGTTCATCCGACTTGATGACACCTTCGCTGTCTTGCAGGCTGATGATGACACCCTGCGGCGAAGGAATTAAAAGAACAGCGACTCAAAGACAGAAGAGCATCAGGATTCAAAAGACAAACGTTGTACTGACGGATCAAGAAGAAAAACTTGACCCTCTGAGACATTCTGAACTGATGAAGCATGTTAATATACTCCACTAGCAGAACAGATCTCTGGGCCGCACAGAGTGGAGCGTCTGTCTCTAACGGATGATCTTTGATCTGTACAGACACTGACCCACACAACAGGCCGGGTTCATGCTGGAGTTTTTCTCAAGTTAATCAATATGATTTATCTACAGCTGATGAGGACGGTCACACCGGCTAACAAACCAACTCTAATCCCACATGAAGCTTCACAAGCTCGTTCAGGTTTCTGAAACATCTTTATCAGTTTAAATGATCAATGTTGTAATGATTCAAAAAAGACTTGCGTTTATTTTTAAAAGCTCTTGTACTGCATGAAAGATTATTATATCAGTATTTTATATACATCACTTCAGCAGGCAACTTTAATTTCATCATAAAGATAAAGTCTGATGCTTTTGATGAATTCAGTTTTAACTCTTTGCATTTCTGACAGTGAGTCTAGGTAGTTGGTGAAGCGAGTCGTGGTGCAGTAACAGCAGGAGTCTGTAGTTGGTCATCGTCAGCAGCTCTCACCGTCTCCCTGGTCTCCTTGGTGTGGCTGAAGGTCGCAGGGATTTTGGGTTTGATGTTGGTGGCTCTCCTCTTCTCGGTGACGATGTCGGTCAGCAGGTTGATGAGCACCTGGTCGTTCTTCAGCAGCGTCACCGTGCTGTCCTTCCTGTCGAATGTCAGGTTGGTCCTCAGCGGCCCGATGTCCACGTGAACCTGACCAGGGTACTGGCGCTCGCCGGGCTACAGACCAACAAAACCAACGGGGTCAATGGCAGGAAACAGGAAGGCCGACGGGTTCAAACCTGAAGTCTGGACTGACCTGAGGCTCCGCGATGGGCTGACTGACCACCGCCTCATAGATCTCCGTGTCCACGTTCTCAGTTCCACCTGGAGCCACTTTCACATCCGTCGCTATCAAACTGTTCTGCTTACAAACACAAACAACATCACATTAAAACCGGAGACTCAGAGATTTAAACTCTGACAGGTCCGACCTGAGTTACACGGAAACACCATCAGGAGGAGAACCGGTCTGATCCAGCAGCAGAGACAGACGTGATCAGCTGGACAGGAAACACCTTGATGATGAGATCAACACGTTACACAAAGACTAATAAATGATCTGCATCTGTGTTACTTAGAAGGCCAACAGAAGCTCAGCTTAAGAATGATAATATTGACTCAATATATATAATATTAAAACCAAATTATAGTTAGAGAACTCCTGCACGTGCTTTCCTGACTGGACAGAAACAATGTAGGAAGTAGTTTATTTGGAAACAACAGAAATATGATGAATGTGTGTTGCTGTCTATTCTCTTCATGTTTTATGTCTGGATTTATGAATAAAATGTCTTCCTGTTTATATTGAATGTGTTGTGTTTTGTAGGAGCACGCGGTGCGCGCCTCACCTTCTCCTTGCAGGCGGTGAAGTGAACTCTGACCCCGGGCGACATGGCTTTGGGGTTTCCAAAGAAGGCAGCAAAGCTGAAGGTGAACTTCTCCAGATCTTCTCTCTCGATGTAGCCGAAGGTCGGCTGAGGAAGAGGAAGAACGTTGATTACTGACTACATCTGGATTCATCATTCAGATTGTTGTTCAGAGATCAGTCGCGGAGACGGGCCACGCTGGAGTCTAACATACAGCACATTTCCCCCACAGGAGCTTTAACAGCCTGGTTCCGCTGGTCCCTGCTCTGGTGTAGTACTCCACAACTATCAGGGCCGACTGTCGCTGCCTGATCGAACACAGACCTCGGTTCAACATATCAACTTAAAAGGTGACGATACGTCAGAGTTGTGTTCACGTGTTTCAGCTGAAACACCTAATCAAACAAAAAAGGGCTGGACGTGTGAATTTAAGACATTTCAAGGACTTTCAAAGCCTGATATTTAATAAATTAAGGAGCTGCAGAGACGTCACTTTACAGCAGAAAAACAGACTGCGTTCAGTCTGTTTAGTCAAATTAAAAGTCCTGAAACTTGTTGCTGCTTGTAATTCTTCAACATCCAGAGTTACCTGTTCTTATTTATCCATACCGCTTTTATTTTGAAAAGAAACTTCCAGGTGGTAAAACATCACCTGTGACCTAGGATCAATTAACCAATACGGGTGTTGTCTTTTCCAGGTGAGCTGAAGTGCACGGCTGCTGCTGGACAGACAGCATGAACAACACATGACCCAGTGACATCATCAGTCACATGACAGCGTCTGTTGGAGTCTTACCCCGATGAATGAGATGATCCCTGTCGACCTTCCCGGAGGAGGCCTGAGGACAGACAAAGATCACAATCTGTATTCAACACCACAGAAGAAGACTCACAGGAAGTCCCGCTCAGGGGCAGAGGCTACAGGAAGTGAAGAGGGTCCCTCACAGACCAGAAACCATAAAGAAAAACTAAGGACTTACTTATCAAACGTGCGTTTCCCCAGCAGGCCCAGAGCTTTAGCAGTCTTGATATGGTCAGCTTTAGGTTTCGGTTTCAGGGCAGCGGGGGGGTCAGCCGCAGGTGTTGCAGTGACAGCGGGCTCCTCTGTGGACATTTTAGTTTCCGCCGGAGTCGACTCAGAGGCCGGAGCCGAAATCAACGCTTTAATCTGAAAGAAACCGAAAAACAAACTGCTGAAACACAAGAAGAGACCTGATCCTGCTGAAGTCCTGATCCTGCTGAAGTCCTGTACCAAACACTACACGCTGGACTGTGCAGGCGGACATCTTGTTGGATCTTCTGCAAAAGATCATCTTATTCGTACAAACTAAAACTCGAAGCTGGTCTGCTACAAGATCGTACTGAGTCTCTTCGGGTTCTGGACGACCACCTTTCTCACATTTTATAACCAAACAGCTGAAACTACAGTCTTCTTCTGCAGTCGTGAGCTGTTTTCTTCATCACTCATGTGAACTGTGCTGGATTATCTCTCTGGAACCTGGTCTCTACTCACCCACTCAGGCTGGTCTGGAGGCGGGTTGGGCATTACTTCCTCTACAACAGTCTGAACACACACAGAGGAAACCTTCAGTTATTACAGGTGAACTAAACTCCAATCTAACCAATCAATATTCAATCACAAGACAGACTGATTTAACAGGATCAATGAAAGAGGCAACATGGATGAAAAGGAGAAGGGAACATAAAGTGAGAACCGCTCACCTCTCCTGTCCAGACCGGAGGAAGGTAGGCCGGGAACCCCAGCGGGGGGACGCAGGCTGGAGGGGGGATAGGAGGAGGTAAAGGCACCGGTCCGTAGGCTGAGGGGTCCGGAGGAGGGATCCCGAGAGGAGGAGGAGGCGGGGGCAGGCTCGGAGGGGGAATAGGTGGTACAGGTCCAGGTGGACCAGGCTCGGGTCCCCACGGCTCACGGAGACCTTCCGGACCCCAGCCAGGAGGTCCCCAGTCTTCGGGAGGTCTCCAGCCTTCGTGGGGAGGTCTCCAGTCGTCGGGGTGAAGTCTCCAGTCGTCGGGGTGTGGAGGTCTCCAGTCGTCTGGGTGCGGAGGTCTCCAGTCGTCTGGGTGAGGAGGTCTCCAGTCGTCGGGGTGACGACCCCAGTCTGGAGGAGGCAG
This sequence comes from Macquaria australasica, assembly GCA_005408345.1. NCBI lineage: Eukaryota > Metazoa > Chordata > Actinopteri > Centrarchiformes > Percichthyidae > Macquaria > Macquaria australasica. Next base: position 7,580 of record SEMN01001453.1, on the reverse strand, counting down.
CCAGTCGTCGGGATGAGGCCCCCAGCCCGGTGGCGGTGGTCCTCTTGGTCCCCAGTCGGGCGGCGGAGGCCCTCTTGGGCCCCATCCTCCAGGCGGCGGTGGCCCCCATCCTCCAGGCGGCGGAGGGCCCCACCCGCCGGGCGGCGGTGGCCCCCATTCATCGGGCGGCGGTGGCCATCCATCAGGCGGCGGAGGTCCCCAGCCTCCCGGCGGAGGAGGACCCCAACCTGGTGGACCCATGTCAAATGGAAGTCCGTCTTCGCCCGGCGGTCCCATGGGGGGTCGGGTCCGCGTCGGTCCCTTTCCTCGTCCCATTTCCGCACCGAGACACAGCTAACGCGCTAACAAAGCAGTCCGCCTTCGGCTAACTCTACATTTGTTTTAGTGTCGTAACTTCACGGAGACAAATCTCAGAGAAACAGAGATAAATCTCGTCCACAGCTCGAAGAGACCAAACACCTTCTTTCCACTGTCATGGCGGCCGCCAAACAAGTTCTGGATTCTTTACCGCCTCCAGCCGGCAGGAGGAGGGAACTGCAACATGTAGTGATGGGCGTTATTAATACTTCCGACCACCAGAGGGCAGCAGCGACCAACGTTCCTACCGGTAAGCTACTCTTGACTTCAGTAGAAGAAGAGTTTCTTCAGATCATCAAACCTAAATGTAGAAATTAAAGCTTTCATTATGTTTTTATGGGACCCAAGTGAAGCATCTATTTAAAACATTCCACTATGAAACAACAACCCTTTAAATATCATTTATTAATTCTTCCTGTATAAACAAACTAGATCTAAATCCCAAAACTAAACCTCAAAAACACCTTAAGTTCAGTTCAAAACCCCATCGTTAACAAGTCAGGTAGATGTTAAGGGTTTCACGACGTCACCTTTAAGGTGTTATTAAGAGTGATTTAGGTTTAGAGGTCTGAACCATTTCAGCTGTAAATTAATGACATTTCATGTCAGCAGCCTATTCAGATATTTAATAAATCTACTGACATTTGGACTAAATAAATGGATTGTATATACGACGGGTTTTAGAGGGATTACTATTTGGATGAAGGATTTTAAGGTAAAAATCTCCATGAATTTCCATCTTCATTGAAAAATCAAGGTCCTTTTAAGGTGTAAAGGACAGCTTTCGTGATATTTGGGCAATTTCAAGGGGTAACGGTCATCATGATGTGCAGATAATCCTTAATGGAGAACCAACTATTAATTTATCCATTAAGCATCCCGTTAGAACACTAAATATTAATCTATTAATGGGATTGTATGGTGAAACATTAAGGGATCCAGTTTGTTCAATCAGGGTTAATAGTTAATAACTTTCAGCTACCAAATATGCCGCCTGTGGATTTGATTTTCTAAACAGAGATTCCTCTCCATGAGTTTTATCTAACTTCAGTCAGTTAACAGTAAAGTGTGTTTTCATGGTTACTACCTGTGAGAGACGTGGCATTAAAACCTCTTTACATCGCAGTTTAAGGGTTTATTAAGAGATTCTTTAAAGCACCGACTACCTTTAATTGAGAAAAATAAGATTACTTCAGGCAATAAGTGGGAAGTCATTTAAAGGATTTGGATCAATTTACTGGGTCTTTTCTCATTAATAACCCATTTCTAACCTCCATGAATTGACCCTGCAGAACCTCGCTCACACACCGGAGAAAACCTTCATGTGGGAACATTTAATGAATCTGGATTCAAAAGACAACTGAGGGACATTTAAGGGCTCAAATAAAGTGCTTTTGCATGAAATCATAGTTGTCCTGCAGAAAAGCTTTTATTTAGTTTGCTGGCTGAAGTCGCTCGACTCCAGCAGAGAAACCAGAAAGAACATCAACAATATGAATATAGGATCTGTCAAAATTACAGCTAAACAGGGAGCTGGAATATCAGATATCCCCCGACTTCTTGACAACAAACCCAAAATCTCATCCGAACGTCCTTTTTAAAGACAGAAAACAGAGCAGGTGAGCCGATAAACGATCGATCAGTTATTGCAGTGATACTTCAGAGGCTGGCGTCGCTCTGCTCAGGGTTCAACCCGTCACAATCTCTCTGCAGATGCATAGAACTCTACAAAACATGTAAAAAAAAAAAAAAATCTAAATCTAAAAACAGAGGAAGAGTTGCATTTTTAATCATTTCTACTTTTCTTTACTCTCAAATGAAGGCAACCTCCAATCGCCAAAATAAATGAAGGCAGAACGTGTGATGACGGAAACAGATATCTTTAAGGGAAACTCAGTTTACATCAGGTACAAAAAGATACATGAGATGTGGACTAACAGTCTCCGGATTACTAATCCCTTTTTCTGTTTTTTTACTCCAAAAACCCAAAAAGCAGCAGGAAACAAACAAACATTTTGTTCTGTGAAAGATCACAAACTAACAGACTTCCTCTGGAAAAGATCCTTCATCGCTGTCGGACAGAGAGACACCAAAACCACCGAGATCCATAACCAGGGCAGAGCCCGGGTGGTTCAGTACGGAGGACACGTCGGGCCACAACGAACAGGAACAAACAAGTCTGAGATTAAAATCAGAGTCAAAGAATCAGAGTAAGAAAATCTGAATCTTTGAAGTCTGAATTGTCACAAAAGGAAGAATTCTGAGATGAAAGTCGACATTATGAAACAAAAGTAAAAATTGGTTTTAAATAAAATTTTATACAGGTTTCAAACTAGATTTTAACTCGTTTTAAACTAGTTTCAGACCGATTGTTTCAGTCTGGTTTCAGCCTAGAATCAAACTGGTCTCGCACTAATTTCAGACAGGTTTAAACTTTTTGTGGACCGGGTTTACAGCGGTTTCAGACCTTGTTTCAAACTTTGTTTAAAGTTATTTCAGACTGGGTCCTCATTGGTTTTTTTTTAGAGTTGGTTTAAACTGGTTTCAGACCAGTTTTAATCTTGTTTCCATCTGTTTTTTAACTGGCTTCAGACGGGGTTTGAACTGGTTTCAAGCTGTAACAGAAAATAGTCGATATATGATGACTTTCATGTCAGAACTGATTGGAATCAATAATTCATTCTCATCATTTAAAGACTAAACTAAAACTTCTTTTCTCTCAGAACTGAAATATTAAACTCAGAACTGTTTATTCTTCACGTGACCCTCGTCTTCTTCCGTACTTTGGTTTCATGAACACAGAAGGTAAAATACAGGAAGTGGAAAAGCGAGTGCAGCTGTGTTTGGGGTGGGGTGGGGTGGGGTGGGGTGGGGTGGGGAGGGGGGTTCAGCTGAAGGAGGACATCCCTCTGGTCGTCTCCCGTCCTTCCTGACACTCTCAGGTGGCGTCGGATGGTCGTGAGGAGGGGGCGGGGCCTGACTCGTCCTCTCTCTCTTCCCTCGAATCCAGGAGATTTTGGTTTTTCCATCAGGTTCAGTCGAAGGGGCTGAAGTCCCTCTCCAGGTTCTCGGACTCGTCGTCGTCAGAGAAGAAGTCGTCCTCGTCTATGTCGTCCTCGTCGTAGTCCTCGTGCCACTCGGGGACGTACTCTTCGTCGTACTCGTCGTCCTCGTCCTCCGCCTCCTCGCCGCCCTCACCTGTGTTGTTGTTGTTATCCGAGTCTCCAGAGTCTGACACTCGCTCCGACTTCGACCTGAGAACGAAGCAGAGCATTAACATACAAATGTACATTAGAAAGAAAATATAACACACACAACTTAAACTGGAGCTCTAATTCTCCGGTTCTCTGGTGTTTTATTACAGTAAAATGAATGTCTTTGGATTTTCAGCTGCTGGTCTAACAAAACAATCTGAATATGTAAAACTTTCCATCTGCAATTATGGACCAAATGATTCATCGAGAATCACAGTAATCATTAATCATTAGTTGCAGCCCGACTGTCTTTTTGAACTCAGGACTTTATTTTAAACTGGAGATCCCAAAGTTTCCAAAGACACCAAACTTGTCAGACATTAATCATTTGGTGTCACACTCACACTTTGTTGGCGTCGGTGTGGTTGGACAGGTTGGAGGCCTGAGTGGATTCTGGTTCCTGGCCGCTCTTGGACTGATAACCGACCCTGAAGTCCTGTATAAGACAGAAATACAGGAATCTGTCACTGATATGAGTGCTCATCAATTAAAGTAAGATTCTGGAAGAACTGAAAGAACTGAAAGAAAATGTACAGATTCACAGTTTTCAGTTGGACTGAGTGAAGACAGGTGTCAGGCTGGGTTTAAACTGGTTTCACACCAGTTTTCAATCAGACCGTAGACTGGTTTTACCTGGGTTGAGTGCTGCAGGATGGCCAGCAGGCGCTCCTGGATGCGTCGGATCAGTTCCAGTCCGGTGTTGAGATGTTCTGGTTTCAGCAGCCGGACACATGAGGCCAGGTCAGTGCACTGCAGCAGAGTCTCCTCTGAGAACAAGACCACCAGTCAGCCAGACCAGTTCAAACAGCAGGAACTCTGTTTATAACAATGAGAATGAGTCTCTCACCCAGCAGGATCTGCAGAGCGTTGGTGTGCAGGTCCAGAGCCTCCGTCTGCTGCTCCATCACGTCCATCTTCTCAGTCTCCTGGTTGTAGTAGCTGTAGACGCAGGAGTAGGCCAGCACCTGCAGACAGAGAGCAGGGCACAGGAAACGCAATTACAATTAACGGGACCAGTCAGCAGGAGGATCAGGTCTGTGATGACGGTGATGACGGTGATGACGTTACCTTCCGAGCCTGAGCGAGGACTTTGCAGGCGTCGATGACAAAGGTCAAAGACTTCATCTGCAGAGCTTCGTTAATGGACGACACTTTGTTCTCCAGGTTGATGGCGAAGTCCTGCAACAGAAACACAGAGCTCTTCTACTCATCTCACCTGCAGGTCCACCTGAAACATCTGATTACACCTGAGAACTCCAGACGACGGCAACGTTTCAGAACATCCTGTTTACAGTTTGCTAAGACCAACTTTTAGCCAGCAGCAAGTTAGCATTCCAGGCTAACGCAAGTATTTGTATGTCTGCTGCCTCCAGCTGCTTCACAATAAAAGCCCTGTTGCTGCTTCACAATAAAAGCCCTGTTGCTGCTTCACAATAAAAGCCCTCCAGCTGCTTCACAATAAAAGCCTTCTTTACTGTGAAGCAGCTGCAGACATGAAGCACACAGAATTCTCACCACCTGCTCCATAAAAAGAGAAAGTCTAAATTATTCCATTTTACATTTTTGGCCACTTTTCTCTTTTTTGGGGGGTTTGAAGCAGCTGATGATCCGGCGTCACACACCTTTAACATGTTGTCATAATGTTAAAAACCCATCAGATGCTGCAGCCCTGCTCTGACAGGTGTCGTACCTTGGCCTGATGGTGGAAGGTGCATCTCTCATTATAATCCTGGAACTTCTTTTCCTGCCGCGCTGCTTTACTCACCTGCAACAAGACGAGTTAAAGAACCACAGGTGACACGGGATCAACGAGTAGAGTCTCAGAGAAGAACATTTGTTCTCTCCGACTTTCTCTTGATTTTAATCTGCTTGGTTTTATATTGAACCTTCTGTTTGATGTGGAGTGACTCATTCAATCAGGTTGTTAAATACAGTATAGCACTAATATGATAATATTAAATCAAAGATCCAGGACCCACCAGTGCTAATTAAAGAACACGTAAAGTTTTGAGAGTGATTTCCTGTCCTGTCTCAAACCTCTGAACATGTTCTCCTTTAGTTCAAACTGACAACAAACAGGAGAACTGTCCGCTGGGACGTCAGGTGTTTGTGGGAACGTTTGGGTAAAAAGACTTTTCTTGTTCTCTGATTGGACGGACTCATGTGCTGACTGTGGTCATGTGACAGTGTGTGAACCAACCATGGCGGAGCAGTTGTAGTAGTCTTTGTGTGTTGGTTTCCAGGGTTTCAGACACCGCCAGCAGAAACCATGGTTACACTTGGCACAGGTCATACTGAGGACAGAGGAGTAAAACCACTATCATCATCATCATCATCATCATCACCAGCAGCAGCAGCAGCATGCTGGGCATACGTACTGCAGACAGCCTTCGTTCTTCTCGATCTGGGCCTGGCAGCTGGGGCAGCGTTTGGAGATGAGCTTGGCGAGGTGTTTGCTCTGAGCCTCCATGCTCATCCCCTCATAATATCCTCCATCGTCCATCCACTGAGACATGTGGCTGCAGCTGGCTGGGTAGTGGGCCTGGAGGGGGGGGCATCAAACACCAAAAGATAAAACTGCTCAGCACACACCAGCACTCAAATGATGATTCTAGTTCAAGTCCTTAAAAAGTCCTTGAAATCCTGTTTTTGGTAAACGTAAATCATGTTAAGGATCTGCTCAGAGCTTCTGCTTCTACTTTATTTCAGTTTGGAAACTGGAACCTGTTTAACTGGATATTCTTTACACTGTTTGCAGTGTGTCTGTGTAGATTGTATTTACATTGTTCTTATGTTGCTCTCCTGAAGAAGAGATTTTTACCTGATTACATGAAGGAAAAGAAAAGAGGGAAAATCTGCATTTTAAGACATCATTTTCCTCTGTGGTTCATCAGGAAACGATCAGAAATCGTTTCTATGCACTCGATCGTTACCTGAGTGAATGAACAATTTAAGGACTTTTGTCTGCGGCCCCGTTTACACCTGCGTCTCCACCTGTGATGGATCTCACTTCCCGCTCTTTAGCCAAATAAACACAAACATCATTTCCGTTTGCAAAGACCAAATGAGTTGTTTTTAACCGGCGGGAGGCAGCGACGCACTTCCTGTGCCGAGTCTGCCGAATTAGAAGAAGAAGAAGAAGGTTGCTTGGCGCGAAGGCAAAATCAAACCACGCAGCCTGGGTCTGTTCCTTGGCGAGTTCCAGGGAAACCAGATCCCCCAGATGTTTGACGCACTCGTAATGAATCTGTTTCTTGATGTTTGGCACTTTAAGAGTTCGTACTTCCTGTTCCGCAGAGGACGTCAGCTGAGTGGGCGGTCCTTCAGTGCGGCCCGGCACACGTTCACCTGCACACGGCTAAACACACGGCGAGACCATATGAGGCCCAGACCACCTCCGAATGTGGTCTGAGGGATCGGATCTCAGTGCGTCCTCGATGCATTCACACCTGTACTCAGACGGCAGGTGTAAACAGGGCTGCACTCAGCACTGTTTTCTTATTTCTAGAATATCTGCGTGGTCGTTCAGACGCAGCCTCTTCCTGTGGTGCGTGGCGAGATCTCGGTCATGAAACAGACGATGAGACGACACCAGATAAACACAGCATCTGTTATTGTTCGTGTTGTTCTGGAAACGACACACAGGATGGAAAACCTGCAAGCTTTCTGTTGCTTAAACACCTTCAACCCTGTGCGTGTGTGTGTGTGCCATGACCTCTGACCTCAGGGAAGTTGCAGCTGAAGCAGGAGGACCAGCAGCACTTGGAGCAGGTCCCCATGCTGCCCATGTTCTCCTTACAGAGGATCTGGTCACAGCCCTGAGGGTTGGTGCACCACGTCAGGTTGGAGCAGCACTCCACGTAGCCTCTGAGCAAGGCATTCTCATACTGAGAGGGAGAGAGAGAGAGAGGAGGAGGAGGAGAGAGAGAGGAGGAGGAGGAGAAGAGAGAGAGAGAGAGAGAGAGAGAG
>SEMN01001452.1:0-53872 GCA_005408345.1 Macquaria australasica | reverse complement strand
CCAGGTTTGATTCCCGGGCCCTTTGCTGCATGGCATCCCCTCTCTCTCTCCTCTCTTTCCTATCTCTCTCTTCAGCTGTCACTATTTATGGTCGGCATTAATTCAGCAATAGCCATTCAATGTATTATAATGTATGTACAATGTATATTTACATTCTGTAATTACCTCTCAATATTGTACTTCATTGTTAATGCCGTCCACCATTCCTGCATTGGATTCAGCCTTCACATGCATGAGGGATTCACAGGAAACAATGCAGCCTGTAATCCAGTGTTTGTAATTGTATCAGAGCTGTATTAAGTTACTGCTAATTCAAACCAAACATTTCCTATTGCTGCTGCTTCACATTAAAAGCATTCAACTGGAGAAAAACGGGGTGTTTTTTTTATTGTGAAGCAGCCACAGGAAACAATGTTTCTGTCACAGATGTTAGCATTTGATGTCCAGTTGTCCTAATTACTGCAGAACCTTCATGAGCGTTACCTATTGGTTGCCACCTCTATTTGGCAAGCTTTTTAGTGTGCTAACATGATGATAATAGACATACATACAAACATTTACTCCTTTGTCCAACAGTGGGGCCATGAGTGACATTAGTGTCAACCATAGGCTGTATATAAAGATGGATGACGTCTCCACTTCCTCCCATTATAAAAAAATTAAGCCAAAACTTTCTGGATACGGGAACTATCCTCTTGCGCTGGTGACATCATTTGGAGCCAGAGTCTGCGTAGTAGTGATCCGCAGTGGAGCCGGGATGTCGAGTTCCCGCCCATACACCCGCCTGAACCAATCGCGAGTACACTCACAGTTGTCAATCATGACGTGAAACCCCGTTTTTATAGTATCAAATAACGAATTAAAACCAAACTTATTAGAAAAGTGAACACTTGAACAAACATCAGCGTAATAAGAACTACCTAAAATGATAGAAACCATCTTTATTTGACGTGTACTTTGACTTTTCAGTTTGGCCCATGTCCCATCCGCTAACATGGAGGAGGTGGGGTTTATGACCTATACTGCAGCCAGCCACCAGGGGGCAATCCAGATGTTTTGGCTTCACGTTTGGCTAGCTGTCACATCGTCCATCTATATATACAGCCCATGGTGTCATCAGCATCATAGTTGGATGTGGTTGCCACACCCACTTTTGTTGTTGATGCTACATCTACATGTTTTTTGCTGAACATTGCTAATGCTAACCAATGCTAACATTAGCTTGCTTAGGCTTCTCAAAGTCTGTATTTAGAACTGATTGGGTAGGATATGGACTTCCTGAAAAGAGAGAATTAGAATCGTAGAAAGTCTTTACATTCACAGCAATTCCTACAATTATTCCTACATTTACACAGTTTTCTCAAGAGAAAAATAAATAAAATAATAATAACAATGCAGGGTAAAATACAATTTTACATAAAGCTTACAAAAGTTGTGACAGATGGGGGGTGAGGAAAACCACAAGGGGCCGGATTGTTCTTCTCTTTTTCTACTGTATTCATATGTATTCAAATGCAGTAACCATTTTGTACATCAATACAGATATTTGGTATATTCTATGTTATTTTGTAACATTATTCTGTATATCCTTTGTATTCTGTAGCAGATTTTTCAACCTTTAGTTTTGGCAATATATGGAAGCCCTGTAGGCCAACAAAGTGAATTGAATGAAAGAGAGAAAGAAAAAACGGTAAGGAATGTTACTGAGTCTTTTGTCTGTGACCCGGCCATTCTGTCTGACTGCTTTCCCTCCTCTGTTCAACTGCAGCTAATGAGAGCGACGGCTCCCTCATGAAAACCTGTGGGAAAGCCATCTCTAAGCTCCTGTGTTGGCTCTAAAGACAATTTGTTGTGCAAATTCCCAGAGACTGGATTTGGATACCTCCTGTGTTGGTTTACCTACATCCAGTGACTGGGCAGTAACATGCTGTTTATACGCTTGACCAAATCTTTCTCTCTGTCTGTCTGGTTCTCTTCCTCTCAGTTTATCCGCCTATCTTTTCTTTTTCACAGACTTTCCCTGTTTCTCTCTCTACATCCTCTGACTCCTTCCTCACACACTCGTCTCTGCTTTTCTGCATTAATTAATCTTTTTCTTTGGGTGTTTCGGGGGAGTTTTCTGCCAGGCTGTGTTGTTTTGTTCACCGTGAAGCACTGTACCCAGGAGGATGAAGATGCGAAGGAGCAGAGTCATGGCTCATTCCCTCTGCTAGTGAGGCAAATCAAAAGGAAATCAAGAAATATTGCATGTTGCTGGCTCTACTCATCCCGAATGCAATTTATGGCAAAATGGGCAGCCGACTTCGACTAGATCCATAATTATGATGTTTTAAGTATCCTGCATGACGGGATCATTAATTTACCCACCTCAACTGTGCTGCATCTAAATCAAAACGTCTACACTGCTTATAAAATGAGAATGTAATGTTGAGTAATCACTGTAGACTGACAATACATTATTATCTGGTAATATGATAAGCTATTAAATGAGGGGACATAGAATTCAGGGCTTTCTTAATTAACCTCTCCTTAAGGGTTGGAGAAAAACAATGCAGTGCAATAATGTAAAAGACCAGGCCCTATTTTTACACATTTTGGGGTCGAAATGACATATGAAGCTCATTGTAAGTTCAATCAGGAATACTATCTTTATGCCTCATTCATTCACATCCCTCTCTCTCTCTTTCTCTTCCTGCTTCTCTTAATGAGCTGATTGTGGGCTTTTCAAACCAGATTTGGCCACAGTCTCCATCAGCCAATCACATTGCTGCTGTCAAACTTGAAATCTGTTCTCCTCTCGCTTGCTGTCAGCTGTCATTTCAGTGCGGATTCGTTGCGACCCTCCTCCACCCGCTTCACCTCCAGTTCACCACAAGCTCATCAGAAGTCCACTCCTCATCATATCCAGATCTTCCACCACCACCATCACAAGGGTCTAGACTCCATCGGGGGGTATCCTATACTACTCACGGCTTTCTCTACCCCCCCCCCCCCTTAAAATCTGATGACGTCATGATGGGGTCTGATCACCACAGACTCTTCACATTTCTCATCTTTATTATGCACGTGTCAATAAATATTTATTCACTCATACTGAAGTCTCTCCTGATTGAAATAGTTACCAAAAGTTTTGGAATTGGTCCAGTAGATCGCCTCAGCCAGCAGCCGCGAAATGGGCTGCTATGGCTGCGACATTATCTTGTGGGCAACTGTGCACGTCAAAGTCCGCCAACTAAAAGTGTGTGTTTTTGCCACTGACAGGCTCAGACTGTTATTCAAAGTGTCTGACAACATCATGGAAAGGATCCCTACAGAGACAGACCTTTTTATTAAAGAGTAACATCTTTTTTGTTTAACCATAAATTGCAATGTTCTGCAATTGTCAGTGTAAGCGAGTGTTGCACCCATGAATCACACCGGACTCAGGATGAAGATAATGTTAAGAAAAGGAAGGATGGTTTTATTCTGAAAGAACAAAAAAAAAACTAATAGTGATTCGGCTTCAGTGGCTTTACTGGGTGCCAACTCATCTGGCTTAGAACAATGTACAATATATGGCAACAATCATAGTATTAAAATCACAGAATTCCAATGAACATCAAATAGGCAAATATAATAAAGTAGGAATTAGGAATTAATAATTATAATATATCAAGGTACTAAAATTCATTCCCTGATCTACAATTCTTACACGTGAAGTGTATTTTTATGGAAAATAATAAATGAACCCAAAGATTACAATAAATTCAATGGAATTATAAATTCAACTTATTCTTTTCTATAAGTTTACTAACTACTAAATTATACAATATATCTTATCTGTATTTAATTCAATTCAATTCAGTTTTATTTATATAGCGCCATATCATAACAAAGTTATCTCAGGGCACTTTTTCGAATAGAGCAAGTCTAGACCGACTCTTTATATTTACAGAGACCCAACAGTTCCCACCATGAGCAAGCACTATGAGACAGTGGCAAGGAAAAACTCCCTTTTAACAGGTAGAAACCTCGAGCAGAACCAGGCTCAAGGTGGGCGGTCATCTGCCTCGACCGGTTGGGTTGAAGAGGGAGGGGGGGAGTGGGAGAGAGAGAGCAGGAGGAAAGAGAACATACAGCAGCACAATACAGTTCCACATAGGGATGTAAGGCAACAGATATGGTAATGGCATTGATGTTAACACCAACAGAAACAACACTAAGAGCAACACTATAATAGCAATACTAATAACAAGAGCAACAACAGCAATAGCAGCAGCGGGTGCAGAGCAGGAGCATGGGGGCAGCAGGCGGCAGCAACCACAGACCCAGACTCTACAGCTCCGGAGGCAGAAATACCTGCAGAAAGCAACAGAAGGGGAGAGAGAGAGAGAGAGGAGAGAAAGCACACAACCACGGGAAGAAGTTGAATTAATAACAAGCATTGATGGGATATGAGGGCGTACAGATGGAGAGGAAGAGGAGGAGAAAGGAGCTCAGTGCATCATAGGAAGTCCCCCGGCAGTCTAGGCCTATAGCAGCATAACTAAGGGGGGGCTCAGGGGTCACCTGAGTCAGCCCTAATATAAGCTTTATCAAAGAGGAAAGTCTTAAGCCTACTCTTAAATGTGAGGAGGTTGTCCGCCTCCCGTACACAAACTGGGATCTGGTTCCACAGGAGAGGAGCTTGATAGCTGAAGACTCTGGCTCCCATTCTACTTTTAGAGACTCTAGGAACCACAAGAAACCCTGCATTCTGGGAGCGCAGTGCTCTAGTGGGGTAATAGGGTACTATGAGCTCTTTGAGATATGATGGTGCCTGACCATTTAGGGCTTTGAAGGTGAGGAGAAGGATTTTAAATTTTATTCTGGATTTTACAGGGAGCCAGTGTAGAGAAGCTAATATTGGAGAAATATGATCTCTTTTTCTGGTTCTTGTCAGTAAACGTGCCGCAGCATTCTGAATCAGCTGGAGAGTCTTGAGGGATTTATTGGGGCAGCCTGATAATAGAGAGTTGCAATAGTCCAGCCTAGACGTAACAAATGCATGGACTAGTTTTTCTGCATCTTTTTGAGATAGGATGTGCCTGATTTTTGCAATGTTACGTAAATGAAAAAAGGCAGTTCTTGAAGTTTGTTTTATGTGGGAGTTAAAGGACATATCCTGATCAATGATAACTCCAAGATTCCTTATGGTTTCGTTGGAGGCCAGGGCAATGCCATCTAGAGAAACTATATCTTTAGATAATGTGTTTCGAAGGTGTTCGGGGCCAAGTACAATAACTTCAGTTTTGTCTGAGTTCAACATCAGAAAATTGCAGGTCATCCAGGTTTTTATGTCCTTAAGGCATGCTTGAAGTTTAGCTAATTGATTGGTTTAATTGGTATTATAATTGGGTATCATCTGCATAACAATGAAAATGTATGGAGTGCTTCCTAATAATATTGCCTAAAGGAAGCATATACAAGGTAAATAGAATTGGTCCAAGCACAGAACCTTGTGGAACTCCGTGACTAACTTTGGCGTGCATAGAGGATTCATCATTAACGTGTACAAACCGATATCGATCTGATAAATAGGATTTAAACCAGCTTAGTGCAGTACCTTTAATGCCAATTAAATGTTCTAGTCTCTGTAATAGAATGTATGGTCAATGGTATCCGAATGCAGCACTAAGATCTAGTAAGACAAGTACAGAGACAAGTCCTTTGTCTGATGCAATTAGAAGGTCATTTGTAACTTTCACCAGACTCCCTGCTGTCTCTGTGCTATGATGCACTCTAAATCCTGACTGAAAATCCTCAAACAGCTTGTTGTTGTGTAGAAAGTCACACAACTGATTGGCGACTGCTTTCTCAAGGACCTTAGAGAGAAAAGGAGGGTTAGATATAGGTCTATAATTTGACAAAATCCCTGGATCAAGAGTGGGCTTTTTAAGAAGAGGCTTAATTACATCTACTTTAAAGGACTGTGGCACATAGCCTTTTAATAAGGACAGATTGATCATATCTAGTAAATAAGTGCTAACTAAGGGTCAAATTTCTTTAAGCAGCCTAGTTGGGACGGGGTCTAAGAGACATGTTGATGGCTTAGATGAGGAAATCATGGAAGTTAGTTGATTACGGTTGATGGGAGAAAAGCAGTCTAAATGTACAGGTTTTACAGTTGTTTCTAAGGTTCCTGTGTTTGAAGATAAGTCAGTACCAACTGAGGGCAGGAGGTGCTGAATTTTGTCTCTAATAGTTAGAATTTTATCATTAAAGAAGCTCATAAAGTCATTACTACTGAGGTCTATAGGAATACATGGCTCAACAGAGCTGTGACTCTCTGTCAGCCTGGCTACAGTGCTGAACAGAAACCTGGGGTTGTTCTTATTTTCCTCTATTAATGATGAGTAGTAAGCTGCTCTGGCATTACGGAGGGCCTTCCTATAAATTTTAAGACTATCTTGCCAGGCTAAACGTGATTCTTCCAGATTGGTGGAACGCCATTTCCTTTCAAGTTTTCGCGATGTTTGCTTTAATTTGCGGGTTTGGGTTATACCATAGAGCTAACCTCCTCTGTTTTATTATCTTTTTAGAGGGGCGATAGAGTCGAGTGTTATTCGTAGTGAGCCTGCAGCACTATCAACAAGATGATCAATTTGGGAGGGACTAAAGTTAGCATAGGAGTCATCTGTTACATTGAGACATGGAACTGAATTTAATGCCGATGGAATCACTTCCTTAAATTTAGCTACAGCACTATCAGATAGACATCTAGTGTAGGAATGTTTGCCTAATGGCGTGTAGTCCAGTAATAGGAATTCAAAAGTTAATAAAAAATGGTCTGATAAAAAAGAATTCTGTGGAAAGACTATTAGATGTTCAATTTCAATGCCATAAACAAGAACAAGGTCGAGGGTGTGGTCAAAACAGTGAGTGGGTTCATGTACACTCTGACAGAAGCCAACCGAATCCAACAATGAGATAAACGCAGCACTAAGGCTATCATTTTCTACATTCACATGAATATTAAAATCACCTACAATAATTATTTTATCTGTTTTAAGGACTAAACCTGATAAGAACTCTGAGAATTCAGATAAAAGTACAGTCCAGGAGCTCGGTACACTATAACAAATAGAATTGGCTGTAGAGTTTTCCAGGTTGGGTGTGAAAGGTTAAGAACAATGCTTTCGAACGAGTTATAATTTAATTTAGGTTTGATTAATAGGCTTGAGTCGAAGATGGCTGCAACTCCACCTTCTCGGCCTGTGCCTCGAGGAATGTGAGTATTAATGTGACTTGGGGGAGTGGATTCATTTAGGCCAACATATTCACCCTGACACAGCCAGGTTTCAGTGAGACAAAATAAATCAATATTATGATCTGATATTAGATCGTTTACTAGAACAGCTTTAGATGAGAGAGATCTGATGTTTAAGAGTCCATATTTAATTCTCCTATTTTGTTGTACTGTTGCAGTGGAGGTTTTACTTTTTATTAGGTTTTTATGTGTAACTCCTCTTCTGTTTAGTTTTGAGTTAAATAATTTAAGTGGTGGGGGGGCAGACAACCTCTCTGTGGAGTTTAGGGTGGGTAACTGCTCTAATGGAAGCTCAGAGAAGCGTGTAAGACTGCAACTCTGCCTCCTGGTCTGGACCACAGACTGTATTAAGTCTATGGTCTGAACTCTGAGTTGTCATGGCTTTGGGCCACTAATAAATTCGGCCAGATTTCTAGATATGAGAGCAGCTCCATCCAAAGTGGGATGAATGCCATCTCTCCTAATCAGACCAGGTCTTCTCCAGAAAGTCTGCCAATTATCTACAAAGCCCACATCATTACCTGGACACCACCTCGACAACCAGCGGTTGAATGATGACATGCGGCTATACATGTCATCGCTAGTAAGATTAGGTAGCTTGATTCTGCACTCTATTTACATTCCATCAGACCATATGTGAAGATTTATCAATCGACGTTACAAACAACAATAACCCATAAAATTACGATTCAGCATATTTAAACAAAATCAGCAACAACAACTTCATAGTCCTTACAACCTTAACTAATGTGTTGTCCCTTGTGTTTCTGGTGTTTTTCCCCTCCCTCTTGTGTCCTGTGCTATCTGTGTTTGTGTTTGTGTGTGTGTCGGTCTGGAAGGCGTGGCTGTCATCTACACATCTCCTGTTCAGTATCTGCAATCAGTCAGCACACCTGCCATGCATCAGGTCATCAGACTGCAGTATTTCTACCCTGGTTTTCCACCCACTCATCGCCAGATCATTGCTTCAGTTTGTGCTGTAGCAAGCTCTTTGGCCTCAGTGAAATTCTCTTGTTTTTGAAAGCTGTTTTTGAATCTTTTTTGTGCTCAGCTCTAATCTTGTTCTCCTGTGCTTCAGGTTCATGCCATTTCCCCAGATACCCTACTCACCTGCACGTTCATCGTGTTCTGCCTGCCTGCCTTCATACCCCAGCCTGCCTTGTTCTTCCCCTCATCTGCCTTCCACTCGCTCTCCATCAGATCTTCCCCCACTCACCAACTCCCCTTCCATCTCCCCCTTCCCTAAGTTCAAATAAACCAGTTGTATTTTCATCTACTTCAGTGTTTGTGTCCTGCTCTTGGGTCCCACTCGTTAGCATGTCACGTGTTGTCACTGGTTAGATGTCAAAATTATAAAAATAACCTGAGGAACTACGTTAGCACTATGTTAGTAGTAGTATTATGCAGTTACCTAATGTTAAAATTCCCTCAAACTATGTAATGAAGAACAATGCAAACATTAACTATTAAGGGTACACTACTAATACAATATGGAGGTGCTTAAGTGACATTTACCCACCTGAAAGAATAAAGAAAACAAATAGTGATTCAGCTGGTCTTCAATGGCTTTACTGGGTGTAACTGCCAAGTGAAGAATGTAGTGCAAGCTCACACCTTATATACCCACAGTTGCTGTTGTGCCTTTTACTCATATCAAATGCATTAAATTGGATGGGGGGGGGGGGGTCTGTAAAGATAGAAAATAAAGTGCATTTACTGTAAAATAACATAACTACAAGTGAATGGGCAAATACACAAATACCTTAAATGCCACACAAGCACACTTCATTTTCTGAAAATATAGCCTTTGCATTTATTTTTGCAACTAGAATGAATATATATATATATATATATATTTAGAAAAATACGTTTGAGTATAAGAAAATTTATTGATCCACAGCGGAGGATTAATTAATTGAGAGAAGGTAAAATAAAAGCTTGTGCTACAGCTCTCTTATGTGAATTCTGTGTGGTACTCGGATGGATTAGTATCACTGAGCGAGCCTCGCAGGCGTCACTGCATCATCATGGGCGTCACGCCTCAGTGTCGCCCGGCTACAAATGGCAGTACATCACTGCTTACTGCCTGCAAGGCTGCTTTGTAAACTTTCATGCCATTCATTCTGACCAGCAGGCCTAACACTGGTCTCTACTGTACAGCAGTTTACCCATGCAGGAATGTGTTAAGGTGTTCCCGAGAGCTGTGTGAGGAGGACTAGTCATGCGAGTGACAGACTAAGAATGGAGGGATTAAGGTTCCTCCTATCTAACTAAGAAGCAGGTTCTTCCCACCCCCCAAAGCTTTGATCCACTTCAACCTTATTTGTGGAATTTCCTCCCCTGATGATTTCCAGAGAGCCAGGTGGAATTTATGCTGAAGGTCAGATATGAGAGGAGTTAATGTCTCCTTTCCTCTTCCTCTCTCCACTGATCTCCTCATGCAAAACAAGCAACCAAAATGTAAAGAAAATTTAGTTCCCCATTGCCTAGAACCAAATTATAGAATTCTGTCATTGTATATCTTTTTGTATGTTATACCAGCATGTGCTCAAGGATGCACATGTATGCATGGTGACATGATACACATTTTTGCAGATTGCACATGCATGCTGAATGTAAACCGAACCTTGTTTGTTTACAATGAAAACTTAAAATTAAAAATTAGATCAGTTTGAGACAACAGGGTAGCCAAGGGAAGAAAGTAAAGGAGATGGAAAAAAGAAAGCAAAAGCTAACTCAACTTCTTAGTAGTAGTAGTAGTAGTAGTAGTAGTAGTAGTAGTAGTAGTAGTAGTTGCGCTCTGTCTCTCTCTCTGTCTGTCTGTTGCTTTCTGCAGGTATTTCTGCCTCGGGAGCTGTTGAGTCTGGATCTATGGTTGCAGCCACCTGCTGCCCCTGTGTTCCTGCTCTGCACCCACTGCTGCTATTACTGTTATTGCTCTTATTATTAGTATTACTATTATAATATTGCTATTAGTATTATTTCTTTTAATATTAACATCAATACCATTACCACAACTATTACTTTACATCTCTATGTGGAACTGTATTGTGCTGCTGTATGTTCTCTTTCCTCCTGCTCTCTCTCCCCCATGGCCACTTGTGTTCCGCAGCTGGTTATTAAAGGAGGCATTCTCCCACTCAGAGGTGATATATTGACTGCTTAGTTGTGCTCTGCCATGTGCTTACATTTCCATTTGGCAGAATGCAATAGAGTGGACAGGGAGGGACAAGGGAGAGAATTGTAATTTCATTCCCACATCCAGCTCCTCATGGCAAAAGAAACATATCTCTTTATTTATCAAACTGGATGTAGAAAGGTTCTAGAATAAGGGTAAATGAACAATTGAAGGTAAAATTGGTACAATTTAAAATATAAATAGACCTAAAATCACCTGTCACTTGCAAGTTTAAAAGTTTGCAAAATTGTGAAATGAAAATTTAATCCACATTTAGCTATCGGGTGGAATAAATGTAAATGTACAATTTATATCTACATCAGGGATCTGTCATTGCTTCCTGCAAAGTGTAGCGACCTGTTTGAAATATGTAGGTCCAAGCTTGGCAGAATAGCCAACCTGCAACCAAGTATGAAGAAAGGCTTGAGTACCAGTCCTAATTATATTTACAGAACAGGAACTTTTTTTGTCTCTACTGGAGACTTCAGCAGCCGGTTGCACCAGCTATACGCAAGTTCTCTCTTAAGATAGAGTGCAAAGTCCACACTAAACTATACGTTGACACTAGTTAGTTTGATACTAAAACTGTGTTGATGTTTGGTTGCACCATGGAGACAAAGTTCATCTTAGCTACTCTGGCTTAAAGTCCACACTCACCAAAATACTGTTGCAGAAAATGACGTTTTCACTTCCTGTGACCAATAACATTACCACGTTGTCTCTCGTGCCCAATTGTCCTTTTGCTACACAATAGCGGGGAGGCTAATGGCTAAAAATGGCTAGCAATAATCACCAAACAACAACAAAACTAGGACAAAGAATTATGACTCAACTTCAACATAGGGTGATATAATGGCACCTTATTATTAGGCAAATGAAGTTGTAATGTTACACTGGTAAACTGTTAAATTAGTAGTGGTAATTAGAAAATTATCCAACCCTAGATATTTTGCTTGCCGGTATAATTCACTCTTCCTCATCCTCCAAGTTAACCCACCTTTCAAAAAGATGTGCCATGCCGACCGTTATTTTACAGAGGACTTTACACCTACTCAGGGCTAGGTGTAAGATTTAAGTTGTAACTTGTGCCTACGTTGGAACTATTTCAGCTGGTGCAACCCTTAAAATGTTAGTAGTGCCAACCCAGTGCTGGACTGAAGAATACATGACTTCACATGGGGTTCCACAGGGTTCAGTTCTTGGTCCTATCTGTATCGTCATCATTATCAAAATTATACGGACAATACTTGACTTTCTCCTGATGGCTTCCATCCTGTTGACAAAATTGATTCAGTGCATTGACCAGATTAAACACTTGATGTCACAGAACTTTCTTCAACTCAGCAGGGACAAAACTGAAGTAATTGTTTTTGGTAGTTCACACAAAGGAAGGGGAGGGTTACACTCCTGTTACCTGAGATAGCGTTACATTGCTAAATACAATACAATTTGAAAATACTGGGACTAACTCTGCACTGCAATACAAGAACAATGCTGGTTTTATTTCTACATGGATCATTAAACGGTGACAATGTTGACTTTTTTAAAAATGAAATGTTGTTCTTTTTTTGTTTTTATAACTTTATTTTCATTTTTGTATCAGGATTACCTCTACCTCTTTTTTCAACATCATCTTTATTGAAAATATCAATTAACAGATTTGTGACAGTGTCAGAAAAATTCTAAAATTATACACGCCCTCTCAGCAAGAGAATATGCTTTAGCAGAAGACCTAAAGGATGATATATTAGCATGCTGTACACAGCACTGGAGCCAGTGTGTGTCATGATCCCCTAAGGTTGGACACTGTGTGTGTGTGTGTGTGTGTGTGTGTGTGTGTGTGTTTGGTTTTGTTTCCGGTTTTATTTTGTATTCCCAGGTCTTGTCTCTTGCGTGTTGTTTATTTCCTGTTTTATTTTGAATTCCCGGTTTTTGTTTTCTTGTGTGTCGGTCTTCCTGTCATTGTTCTTTGCCCGCCTATTGATTATGTGCACCTGTGTCTTGTTACGCACCTGTCTCACTTTCCTTTCCTTTGTTCCTCGTTGGTTCATTGTTGTTAATTAGTTGTTAGTTCACTCCCTGTGTCTTAGGTTTTCAGCCTACCTGTTTCCAGTCTCTTGTTCACTGTTTGTCTGTTCCTGGTCTCCCTGTGTGTCGTTCCCAGGTTTCCTGAGTTTCTTCTTGTAAGTTTATTTTGTATTTAATAAATCTTTAAACTGCCTCAGCCTCCCTGCCTGTCTGTACTTGGGTCCTCTCCCTGCTGCCTAGATGGCAACCCGTAACTGTGTGTGTGTGTGTGTGTGTGTGTGTGTGTGTGAGAGAGAGAGAGAGAGACTATTTAAAACATATATTTTCTGGTGTGGCAGAGAATGAGCACCCCAGTGCCTTGGGTGACAGTGGACACCTAAATTGAACTTTTCTCCCCTGCAGCTTGGTCCTCGATCACACTGAAGCATTTTTCATTGACAGGTGTTTTGCTGTTACTAGGAAACATGTACATGGCTGTCAGTCACCTGTGTGCTGTTGGACACGCATAACTATCAACAGCGGCTACTTTCGGGAAATCTAAAACATCTGAAACTAAACTGATCTAGGCTTCCAGCTAATTTTCCTCCAAGCTGACTGTGACAACAAGTAGCTCTGGCTGGTCAGCAACAAGAACTACGAGGCTTTGCTCTATTTTTTTAGTCTGTGGTTTTGCTGGCCAGGCCTGCCACTGCTCCCTTCCCATTGGACAGCGGTACAAACCAGTGTCATCTTAGATTCAGCCGACACACTATTTCCAACCCCTTGGTAAAACTAAAAAACATCAGCCACAGAAGTTGATATTTACTGTTAGCTCTGTTATGGAGTTTGATTCCCTGCTGCACAGAGGAGAACACAGTAATGGTTCATGTTATTTCTCAATTTACATTTAGTAAGACAAACGGCTTGTTTGATAAGGCAACAGTCTTCTGTGCCTAGATGCATGTGCTTTGTGAGTGACATTTCTTTTTTCAAACCTGCGGCTGTTATTTGTCATGACTCTACTTTACAAAAGGTCACTGTTCCGTTAAGTGGTGAGTGTGTGTGTGTGTGTGTGTGTGTGTGTGCGTATGCGTGCACTTCTCATTGTTTGTATATCCTTGCATACCCGTGAGAGAGCCTATGTGGCAGGAATAAGACAGAGGAGAGACATACTGTAAACAGCAAAGTCAGTACATCAGTGTATTATATCTTCATTCTTTTATTTCTTTTTATAATGAAATGAAATAACATTCTGTTTGAGAAACGTGTGATATACAGTTGAACATGGCTAATCTGAATCATCAGTTAAAATAAGCAAAATATTTCTTTGATTTAAATACATGTTTCCAACTGCATATGCAGTTTAAATGATTTGCTAAATTAAAAGGGACATACAGTATTTTTCATACATTTCATTCAGCATGGCTGTCTGGATATGTGGGTTAGGCTGAATTAAGTTCTAATGAAGCACATACAAAGTGGCTAAAGCCTCCACAGATTCAACAACAACACAGACGCTGTACAGGAACACAAAGCCATATCAGCCAACACAAAGCACTATAGTACATTATATTAAACACGACCAGTCATATAATAAAAATAACACACAGAGGTTGAGCGCTTTTTTTTGGCAGATTACTGCTGTGATATGCATTGAGAAGGTGGTAGCAGTGTCACGTATTTTTACAGTACAACACTAGTGCTGGGACACTGTACAGTAGGTTTAGTGGGCAAAAGTAAAAATAATGCATAAAGGTGGTAAATACTGAATACATGGAAGTGAATTTGCTCCTGATCTTTTCGCAAAACTGTAGTATTTTGATCTAAGTGTTTAATTTCTTTTTTATTTTTTTCATTTTTAGCCATGCTAAAATGTCTCTATTGATCCAGGCTGAAGTATCTATTGGAACTATTGGATGGATGGCCATGACTTTTCATACAGATATTCTTGGTCCCCAGAGGATAAAGCATATTGACTTTGGTGATCCCCAGACTTGGTAATGGTAATGACATTAGATTTGCAAGTATTTAGTATTGGACAAATTGAAATTTTGCTAGATGGCGCTTCCTCTTACATCATTTTTTTTTTTTCAGTTTGTCCAATATTTTGTCCAATACTATGACTAAATACTTGCAAATCTAATGACATTACCATCAGCCTCTTAGCAAATGTTAAAAACTAAGGTGGTGACCATGGTTAACATTACCTGCTTAGCATAAGCATGTTAGTAATGTTAGTCACTGTAAGCATGCTGATGTTAGCATTTAGCACAGAGCCACTAGCATTGCTGTAGACTCTTTTATAATCAAGACTGCTAAATTGACTGTGCTGCTTCATGGGACTTTGTATACCCTCACAGTACATCTACTCAACCTTTGGTGTTTACCCGGCAAACATAAAGACAAGCTGCAAGATGAAAATTAAAAAGTAGGGCTTCAGTAACATAAACAGAGAAAACATAATGATTCAGCTGCTGTGACCCTGGTGTATAATTACTAGAGCCTTTTTATAATGAAATCCATTGATTTCCATTTGTAGCAAATTGAAATCCATGTATATCCATGATCTTCTCTTATAAATGAAGTAACTGCCTGGGTTCTCTCACCACCAGCTGAAAATAACCTCTTGTGAATAACATGGTCATGTGCTGCTGATTCATTGATCCCATTTGTTTATGTTAAAGCAAAGAAACATATAATAGGTGACTTGTGCAGAAGCACATTCACAAATAACACAAATTGTAGTTGCATGTACTCTGTGGGGAACATACAAGTGCACGCATGGAGAAATCATTACCCTCACACTCTAGATACTGTGCTTCAGAATACTGACAACACAAGCAACAAGTCACTGCTTGTCCATTCATTTTCTACGGAGATGATTATGATGACCCATTAAAAACAGCCTCTCATCCATGTTCCTGAATTATTTTTTGATTGATCTGGTTAGGGAATTGCTTGACAAGAATCGGTTTAGCTTGACATAACGATGGATCCTGTTCATAATTATGTTACCTATTCTCAGTGGCATTGTGTGTACAATCAGGTACTTTTTACAGTTTGTTTAAATTTGCTCAAATTTGTAATCAATATCGTCAATAACAGGGTGGACATGTTAAGATTACACGGCAGCAATAAGTAGTGCAAGTACTGTAGACACATGCCTGTGCACCCAAACGTATCGGCAGACATGAACGTGTTGGACATTCTGCAAAACCCGATTACAAGCGTACTTACAAGTGTAATCAGCGGTCTGTCCATTGCTAACATTTTTAAGAGTTCTTGCTTTCTGCGGTGTCTGCGCGTAGCAACTACGGTATGCTTAGGGTTATGGATAGATTGTGGTTAAACTAAATAAACTCTTGTTGATATACTGTTGATATGTTTAAGGTAAAGGCGACAGTATGCTTCAACGGAAACGCTTGTCAGCCTTGTCACACTTTTGCCTTCAGATGTGTTCGAATGACACAACATACAAACTAGTTTGTTTCAAGCATACTCCAGCCTTTAGCCAACTAAAACACTTGGTTAAGGTTAGGGTATGGTTAAAGTTTGCTTATGAACATTCAGAAGAGAGCGACCCATCGTACAAGCTCCATTCTCTTGGCCTTTCAAAATGCTGTTGCTGAATCATGGATAAAAGATGGCAATAAGATTTCTCTAATCCTCTATAGCACTTCTTGTGTGCCTGAGCTGAAGAAGAGTCCAGATTGTTTCACATCTTGGTGTCGCTCCTGAAGGAAACGTTGGAATCCCCAGATCTCTGCCTTTCTCTGATTCCTCAAGCAGCAGCTGGCAGGAAGGCATTAGAGCGGGTGCTCTGTGTCTGTTGAAGTCCTCCTTTCTCTGCCCCCACAGGCCCAACGTTATGTTCCAGGTAAGCATGCTTGTGTCTATGCATCAATTCCTTTCCAACGTGTTATTTCCTCCACATGGTCACTGCTGTTATGTACAAATAATTCAACAATCAATTACAGCTGCTTCTCCTGTTTACCCATTTACCTCACATTTTTAAAATGCTGTTATGAATGCAGAAAACTATTACCAGAAATAATCATCATCTCTGTCTGCACTATTTACAGATCCTATGGACATTTTTATTTCAGAGTGTGACAAGGACCCCTTTTATCCGGACCCTCTGTCCAACAAAAGTTCTGCTAAAAAGGTGCTCGTGACAAAGCCAAAAGAGGTAAGAGAATTTCAGCTGTCAATGAAACTTGGATTCAAGAAAGAGAAATACCTACTCTTTGCCCCTCTTCTTTCTAACATCAAAGCCAGGTTTATCCACTGATGCTCCCCCAAAATAGCACAAAGGAGGGTTACATCAGAACTTGTAGAGTGGTGAAAGTATTGCCAGAGGCCTCTTTTATAGAGAAAGTACTTTCAGGAGTTTTAAGTTGATGCTTAAAAAGACTGAAACAATAGAATCATTTACACTACAGCACCGAGCAAGTGTGAATGATTTGTCCCATTAAAAACATGTACATAGAAATATACTATATAAAACATTTACATATCAGTTTCCATTTTAAAAGATGCTCTTTCACTCACACTTCTTACTTTTACATTGTCATATTTTGTTTTTTGATTTCACAAACCCACGTTGTACTAAATAAAGATGCAACACACAGTAACACATAATAAAATGGGCATCTGAAATGAAATGGTCTCAGAATTGGCACTTGGACTCCACATGACAATGATGGTGACCCCAGTACTGGATCAGCCTGTGCCAACAGTCTCCGAACCAGTAACAGAATTTCCTTGGTGAAGTTGGACCAGTAATCACAAGGTGGCAGCGGATGGGTTTATATAATGAGAAAGTGTATTCCATTGCAGCTCTCAGTATGCCGTCTCTTTGATGATGTTGGTGGAGAGGGTGTGGTTGCTGGAGATGCTGATGGAGTGGCGGGTCAGGGGGTGGCGGTGCCTCCTGGGTGTATGGCGGCAGGGCATGCAGAAGTAGCGCAGCGTGGAGAAGAAGATCTGGCGGTAGGTGGCTGACACCAGGTTGTAGAGGATTGGATTGATGGCCGAGCTGACGTAGAACAGGACGTTGGTCAGCATGTAGAAGTAGTGGTAGAAGTCATACAAGTCACTGTGAGAAAACAGAAGACAGAGAGCCATTGTTATGGCATATGTAACGTGTTAAATATGGTATGTTAAACATCAATGCATGATTATCAAATTGTATACATAGACATTTTACCGGGTTGTGGAATTTTTGACTTGGAGATAAATGTTTTTTGTGATATTATGAATATTCTCTCCCAAAGCCCACTGCAATGAAACGCAACAAATCTATAGTATCTAGAAGTTTGTTTTTATTGTAAAAAAAAAGGCCCAGTCACACCATAAAATGGTGAAATACTGCAGCAAAATCAATTAAATGGATTGAATTGTCACAATCACTGGATTTGCTCATGGGGGCAAAGTAAAGCAGAGAGCTGGACAAAACAGAGGAAGATATCGTAGCTTATTAGCTGTGTTGCACCATTCACTTTTATTCAATGCTCTTCTGCAGAAGTATAAACTGACCCTCAAGAGGTATTTGTAGACATTTGAGACAATAGTCAATGGTATACATCTCTTTTTAATAAACTGCTGTCTTAGCGACCAAGCTACCAAGCATGCTTACTGTCAGTTAGCAAGCTAGGTATCTGACTGAGTAGACCTAGCACGTTCCTGGCTACCTGGCGTGTTAGCGATTTGATAAAGCTTATAGTAGGGCTGACTCAGGTGACCCCTGAGCCCCCCCTTAGTTATGCTGCTATAGGCCTAGACTGCCGGGGGACTTCCTATGATGCACTGAGCTCCTTTCTCCTCCTCTTCCTCTCCATCTGTACGCCCTCATATCCATCAATGCTTGTTATTAATTCAACTTCTTCCCGTAGTTGTGTGCTTTCTCTCTCTCTCTCCCCTTCTGTTGCTTTCTGCAGGTGTTTCTGCCTCTGGAGCTGTGGAGGTCTGGGTCTGTGGTTGCTGCCGCCTGCTGCCCCCGTGCTCCTGCTCTGCACCCGCTGATGCTATTGCTGTTGTTGCTCTTGTTATTAGTATTGCTATTATAATGTTTGCTCTTAGTGTTGTTTCTGTTGGTGTTAACATCAATGCCATTACCATATCTATGCTGTATTGTGCTGCTGTATGTTCTCTTTCCTCCTGCTCTCTCTCTCCCGCTCCCCCCTTCCCCCTTCAACCCAACCGGTCGAGGCAGATGACCGCCCACCTTGAGCCTGGTTC
The DNA here is from genome assembly GCA_005408345.1 of Macquaria australasica. Lineage (NCBI taxonomy): Eukaryota > Metazoa > Chordata > Actinopteri > Centrarchiformes > Percichthyidae > Macquaria > Macquaria australasica. Next base: position 35,159 of record SEMN01001452.1, on the reverse strand, counting down.
TGCTCGAGGTTTCTACCTGTTAAAAGGGAGTTTTTCCTTGCCACTGTCGCATAGTGCTTGCTCATGGTGGGAACTGTTGGGTCTCTGTAAATATAAAGAGTCGGTCTAGACTTGCTCTATTCGAAAAAGTGCCCTGAGATAACTTTGTTATGATATGGCGCTATATAAATAAAACTGAATTGAATTGAATTAGCTCGCCACCTACCGAAGTTTGCCAACTAGCCCTGCGAGTAGTCACAATGCCACAAAGTTTTTAGAACCACATATTTCACATGCGGAGGAATTTTGTGGTGCCATTTTTAATTTTATATCAAATACAAAATTGATATCTAAAAGAAATTTTATATAGTCATGTTTTATCCAAATGTATACATTATACATACTGTTCAAAGCAGCTGAAGTTAAAACAAAAATAAAGTACAGTAACAGTAACTCACTATAGTTATTCTGGCCTTTTTTAAAAGGAAGTTGAAACACTAGTAAGTGTTGCCCCAAAAGAGGTATGGTTCGTAAAGAATGGATGGTATAAATATGTCTCTTGAATAAAGTGTGTGAATTGTCCATTAGCGACCGAGCCAACTAGCTTGCTGACTGACAGTTTCCAAGACTAGCGTGTTAGCTGTTTTCTCATCAGCTACAGTAGTACACTAACTAGCCCTGCCAGTTATTATGCCAACAAGCCTGTAGTGCCATATATTTTTCGCAAAGATGTGCAGATGATGAATAATACTGACCCTGTGGTCATCAAGGTTTTATTGAATCTGCTTCAAAGGATTATTCAGTGACTTTTCATCTTGGGCCTTATTTTCACTTGCATGCCACCATAGCCTTACGTAACTTCAAGTCTTTGGAAGCAAAACCGTTGAACACACACTGGGCACTTCCAGTTTGACGTAATCAGGGCAACACTTTAAAGTTGGTTAAGATGTAGATGGGGGATCCTGAAGCAAGAATATGAGTAGGGTCCAGAATAGGGTCCAGAAAAGGCTAAGGCCAGCAACTGTAAAGAATGTACTGTATGATGAGAGTGGAAATCACATCTTGTTTTATTCCACTGGGCAAATACTAGAATTTATATGTTGAGAATCAACAGGCTAAGAAGATTTGTTCAGCCAACCAGAGAACATGATGCCTGGTGGGCATTTATTACACAAACCCAATAATCTTCTCTTAAGCCACTGCTCATTTTAGGCCTTGCTGGTCCACTACCAGAAATGCTTCCAACGTCATTAACAGATCAGGAAGCGTCTCCAAGTTTTTAGTGTGGGCTTCCCACCAGCCTGTTTTATTAATGCTGTCAAAGCTACAGTAAAGAACAAGGGAAGAAGAATGATTTTCAATGCTAGAATTAGTTAGACACATACTGAAGAGTAAGATTGGCTTTTGAAGTCCATGTGGAAGAGATCTAATCTGATTTTTCTCTGCATGGAATACTGCAGCCGGAATTAAATCCTTCGTAAAATGGAGCATATTCATTTTATTGGCAATCTAATAATGAATTGGAATGTCTTATACTATAAAAATGTAATCCTTTATCTTTAAGAGGTTATTGTATCCCATTTAAAATGCTATTGTATGCTCTGCAATACACAAGTGAGGTTTAAACCTATGTATTAAACTGACTCCGTCCCTCTGACTGCTGTTGGAGAGGAGAAGGAAGAGGGAGATTATGCTACACAGCAGGAGAGGAGACAGACATTAAGGATATAGAGATTACATAAGATGGGACAGGAGACGGGAGGGGCACAGAGATAGTAAGGAAATCTCTTTATGGACAATTTGACCAGGAGGGTATGTAATACAGAAACAAGAGGATAAGACAACTTCACACATGCAAACAAATGACAAAAGGGAAAGCATAAAGGTCATATAAGACATAACACATCAATATGTCCTAACACATAGTGTAAATACTCCCGGGCGTCATCTCAGTTACTAGAATCTGGTGTATTGATCTGTTCTGCGCTTGCAATGGACAAGGGTCACTGAAGAGTGCAGAAGGTCAATGATGTGTGTGTTTGTCTGCATACAGGGACACCATTAAAGATGAATGAGGGTAGGACTGAAAGGGACAACAAGGACAGTAATGAACATGACCTTTTCATTATATATACTCAGGTAATTCTGTAGGCTTAGCTCATGGCTCATGTGTCATCCTCCATTACATAGTCTTTTCTCGAGTAGAGTTTTGACTTTGATAGGAATCCCTCAAACAGCAGACATTTGCCATTATAATTACACACGACGTGCAAACTGTGGACGACAGGTGCAGTATTTTGATTCTGTGCTTCATGCACGTCAGTCAGTTTCCTCTTGTGGCAGATTCACTCAGGACCAATCTTGCTGTCACGAATTTATCAGAGGACTGCGATTAACAGGAAAGAACAGCAAAACATTTGTCGTGACTGCTACCAGCCCGTACAGCACTTAGATACCCCCTAATCCCAGTCCACATTCCTCGAAATGCATTTTTTCCCTGTGATTTGCGAATTGCACCATTGCTATAGGAAAAAAGAGCCCCATATCTGTCATTGTCTCACATACAAACACCCCTGCAGTTTTTATTTGAGCCACACATTGAGTGTGTATAGACCAGTGAATCAATTATGGGTTAATTGCCATTAATAAATTAAACGATAAAAAATATACCTAGACGATAAGGGACGTGCAGTGCTATCTGTCAGAAAATGTACTTTTGTTGTGGTGTAGTGCTCGGTGGTGCCTCTGTCTGTTTAGTAAGATGAAGTTACAGATGTGTGATCACTTGTAAAGACAGCACACACAGAATAAACAGGCCTCTTTCACTGTTCTCCGAGGATGTAAAATAATCGCGCCTCACTGTGCTCACTGTAGCAGTCCTGAGAGCTAATTGCCCTGACTGTGTAAACCACAGACTGTATAAAAAGAAGGGCGGCATGACAGCTCCCCAAAAGTGAAGCCAAAACATCTGGATCGCCCCCTGGTGGCTGGCTGCAGTATAGGTCATAAACCCCGCCTCCTCCATGTTAGCAGATGGGACATGGGCCAAACTGAAAAATCAAAGTACACGTCAAATAAAATTTTCCCAAAGATGGTTTCTGTCATTTTAGGTAGTTCTTATTACACTGATGTTTGTTCAAGTGTTCGTTTTTCTGATAAGTTTTGTTTTTAATTAGTTATTTGATGCTATAAAAAGGGAGTGAGACGTCATGATTGACAACTGTGAGTGTGCTCACGGTTGTTTCAGGCGGGTGTATTTTTGTGTTAAATTGTTTTCTACAGCCACTTATATTCATCATAGAGTATGTATAGGTTTAGCCGCCAACATATGTACAAAATAACATCTTAACCATGTAACTAAATCATTGAAGTCTGACACTGTGATTTCTAAGATTTAACATTGATAGACATCAGAGATAATTATATCCTCAGAAGGTGCACGTCACTGAATCTAAAAATATCTCTGTAATGTCTGTGTTCAGATTTGAGTTAACTAGAGTTATGACCCCACGAAGAAGGCGTGTGATTTTTGACACAAAGGCACTAAGCATTTTAAAGTACATTAATCAATCAATTTTTATTTAAAGTGCAGGATCACCATGCACAGCATGGTCCCAATACACTTTACAATCAAAGAACTAAAGAGTCGGTCTAGACCTGCTCTATTCGAAAAAGTGCCCTGAGATAACTTTGTTATGATATGGCGCTATATAAATAAAATGGAATTGAATTGAATTGAACACCCTGCAGGCGAACAAAACAAACAATAATTAAAATAAAACAACCACATTAAAAATATGTGGCATGTTTCAATACAATAGAAATAAAAATAGCCACATTAAAAAGGTCTTTGTTAAATGGATGTTTGAAAATGTGATGGACCCGAATAAATTCTCTGTTCTAGGGTAGGCTGTAATAAAGTGAATAAAGGTATGTTTTCAGTCTTGATTTAAATATTTCAACTGAACATGTTTGTTTAACATGTAATGGAAGGCCATTCCAGAGATAAAGGGCATGGCAGGCAAATGCTCTGAAGCCAACTGATTTTTTGCTAACTGACAGAATGACCAGCAGACCATCGAGAGAGCGATGAGGGCGTGCTGGTGTATATGGTGTAATTAGCTCAGATAAGTAAGGTGGTGCAAGTCCATGCAAGGCCTATGTTAAAAGTAGAACCTTGAAACCAGCTCTAGCTTGCACTAGTAACCAGTGAAGAGAGGCCAGAATGGATGTTATATGATCATATTTTCTGTTTTGTCAGGATTCTAGCTGCAGCATTCTGAACAAGCTGAAGACTTCTAGTAGCACAACTAGGAAGACCAGAGAAAAGGGCATTACAATAATCAAGTCTGGAAGATATAAATGCATGGATTATTGTTTCAGTATCACACATTGATAGAATAGGTCTGATTTTAGCAGTGGTGGGCTGTCAGGGCCAGCAAGGCCTTCTCTGCTGGCCTAAACACTATCAGAATCACTAACCTATATCTACAACCTAAATTATAATATTTGTTCAATGAAATTGTATTAATTTACTTCCAATAGTCTATTCTCTTTTTTTGTAACGTTTCTCTTGGCTGCGCCGCTTCCCGTACATGTCTGTGGATTATCGATGTTTCGTCCAATCAGATTTCAGTCTCTATGTGCTGCCAGGGGCAATCTAATCTGCCCAGGGCCTTCAGAATCAGTAGTGCAGGCCTACCTTAATTAAACTATATAGCAACAGAACTGGTTTTTTAACCAATTAGCTTTCAATGACGTCAGAAGTTTTCCGTCCTCTGATTGGATGGTCAGAGCAAAGCTATCACCGCCAAGTTTTGCTAGCAAAGCACGTCCTCAGCGATCTGCGCACATTAATACTTTTGAATTTTTTTTATTTTATGCCCACAATGGCTGACGGAGAAGGAGAAATGGATTTGGTCTCAGGAATTATTAAAATTCCATTTTCAAGGCGGACATTTCCAGAAAAGCTGGACATCGTAAAGAGAGGTCGGCCAACCCCATCGCTAGCCAGCTTGTCTCAGCCGGGAAAAGGGTTTGTCCGCCACTTTCAGACCAGTGCCTTATGAGCGGTACCACTGGCTTACCGCCTCTGAGGAGCATTGCAAATTATATTGCTGGGAATGCCTGCTATTTGCAAGTGATTGACTTGGTGTTTGGAGTCACAGAGGGTTTGCCAACTTGAGTTGTCTGACCAAGGCAGTGGGGCGACATCAAGCCACGGCGGGGCACTTGCAGGCTGCGGTGCTTTTGAGAACATTTGGAGAAGCCAGAGTTGATCTCCAGCTCAACGAACAAGTGCGCAGAGACGGAGCTTCACAATGAAACAGTGAAGAAAAATAGGGAGATACTGAAAAACCTGATTGATTGTGTCATATTTCTGGGTAAACAGGAACTTTCATTCAGGGGACACGATGAAAGTGCTGGATCCACAAACAGAGGGAACTATGTGGAGCTTCTTCCTTTTCTCGTTAAAAACAATGCAGACTTGCATTACCATCTGTCAACAAACAAAGTGTTTTGTGGGACTTCAGGGAGAATACAAAATGATCTGATCAATGCTATTGGTGAAGTTTTAGGAGAAGCATTAAAAGAAGAGGTTCAAAAGGCACCATTTGTCGCTGTTATGGTGGATGAGACGACAGATGTGAGTAACGCAGCGCAGCTCGCACTGGTCCTGCGTTATGTGACAGACACAGGTGTCAAGGAGCGGTTTGTGACATTTGAAGATGTTACTAGTGGCAGGCGAGCTGATGACATTGCTGCTCTTATCGTCAATTTCTTAGAGGAATATGGATGTCTGGATAAACTTGTGGCACAGTGTTATGATAGCGCAGCAGTCATGTCATCTGGAGTAAATGGGGTGCAGGCCAAAATTAAGGAGAGGGCACCTATGGCCTTATTCGTACATTGCTATGCCCATCGATTGAATTTAGTACTGACTCAAGGGGTCTCAAAGATTAAAGAATGCAAGATCTTCTTTGCACACCTCAATGGCCTTGCTGCATTTTTCTCCAGATCTCCGAAGCACACGCAACTACTGGACGATATCTGCCTGCGACGTCTTCCTCGTGTGGCACCAACTCGTTGGCAGTACACCTCAAGATTAGTTAGTACAGTTTTTGAGAAGAGAGATGCCCTCAAGGAGCTGTTTAATTACATACTGGAACATCATGATGAATATGACGAGGACTCCGTGCGTTGTGCTGATGGATTTAATACACGTCTGGATGACTTTGAGTTTTGTTTTTTGCTGCACGCATTCAGTGGGATTTTTGAGCACTCTGATGTGCTTTTTAAAATACTGCAGAATGAAACACTGGATGTGCAATTCTGTCTGGCAAGGGTGAAGGAGTTTTGTGACACCATTGAGGGACCGGTATGATGACATCTACCTGTCCACTGAGCGCATCTCGGGTGCTCCGAGCGCACGGAGAGGGCCAGCGCAAGGAGACATACGCGCACACTACAAGCAACTCCACAACAGTGTTCTGGACAACCTTCTCTGCCAGATACAGAATCGTTTTAAAGATCACGAACAATTAACAATTAACAACTATTGCCTTACATCCCTATGTGGAACTGTATTGTGCTGCTGTATGTTCTCTTTCCTCGTGCTCTCTCTCTCTCCCGCTCCCCCCCTCCCCCTTCAACCCAACCGGTCGAGGCAGATGACCGCCCACCTTGAGCCTGGTTCTGCTCAAGGTTTCTACCTGTTAAAAGGGAGTTTTTCCTTGCCACTGTCACATAGTGCTTGCTCATGGTGGGAACTGTTGGGTCTCTGTAAATATAAAGAGTCGGTCTAGACTTGCTCTATTCAAAAAAGTGCCCTGAGATAACTTTGTTATGATATGGCGCTATATAAATAAAACTGAATTGAATTGAATTGAATTGAATTAATGTTCCTCTCCCTCCTCGACCACCAGCAGTTTCAGACATATCGGAAAAAATTCCCGCATACAGCCTTTTCCAGCTTGACACAGAGCCACGGAGCTCTATTTGATCATCTGTCCTGTTTAAAAACAGAACTGACTGTGATGTATGCCATGACAGACTTTGAAGGGAAATGTCCCAATGATCTCCTCAATTTCCTACACAGCAAACATCTGAGTGAGAGCATGCCACAGCTGTACAGATTGGTGTGTCTGGCTGTGACTATTCCTATATCCACCGCAACTGTCGAGCATACATTCTCTGCCCTCAAGCGAATAAAAACATATGCCAGGAATACGACAGGACAGAGGCGACTCGCAGCCTTGACCTCCATGGCCATAGAAAAGGACTTGCTGATGGAACTGAAACGCAGAGATCAGCTCTATGACAGTCATTGAAGTCTTCCTGCGTAAAGAGAGGAGGATGGATTTTGTCTATAAATAAATAATCAGCAACTCTAGTGAGTATTATGTATTTTATTTACATATATAAATATTAAATTATAAATAAAAATAATTAAATTGATTCTGAACTGCTGATATACGTGGCACAGATGCGGCTGTGGTGTAGAGGTTTGGAGTTGTCTTAACTGGGTTTCTTGTTTTAATAACAATGGTATTCACTCTCAATACGCGAAATGCCTCATAATTCATTATTTGTAGGCTAATTGATGAATAAACAGCACTGCGTAATTTCTAAATTACGCAGCGCCCTCTCTCACTCCCTCACCCCCCTCCCTCTCTCTGCGCACCTCATAAACATCCTGCCGCTGTATAATGATGAATATATGTAAAAAAAAATCAGAAGGAAACCTCCAGAAGAAAGTCTTCTAACAGCTGTCTCTCTGTGTTTATTTGCATACAGTACGGTTACGGTTAGTGAGATCCGGATCCATGTTGCCACTCAAGACGCATTGAAGATGCATTTAAATACCAGGTCTGAATGGACGCATTCAGAGCAGGACACTTGAAATCCGATCACTCAAGACTGATGTTAATGCCAGGTCTGAACAGGACCTCTGTAATACCAGGCCTTGTTATATTGCGTTTTTTGTATAGTATTGATGGCTTGTATAATTGTAATATCATAGTGGTCGATTAAGTCGGTAAACCTGCACTGAAGGCCCAGGTACCAAATGCACGGCCCGCCACTGGATTTTAGCAATGTTACTAGGATGAAAAAATGCTGTATGACACTGGAATGTCAGACGAGAATCAAAATAATATCTTCCATGAGCTGCGTGTCAAAGCCCCTCCTGTAGCTCCAACTGCTGACTGTGTTGGTGAGCGGGTCAAACTACAATAACTAACTTGTTTTCAGAACACGCGCCTGTGCCTTTCAAATACCTAATTTATATACTTGACTAATTTATATACTTTATATTAATTTGCAGTGATTATGAGCCACGCCAGTAGTTTAAAAAAAAGTGTTGAAACATGCACTTTGTGTTGTGTCATTTGTTTTTTTTATTGGTTTACCTACTATTGATTGTTAACTTGTCCAATAGTCGATTAAGGAAATTGTTTGAAATTTGCACCCCTGCAAAGTCTCATTGGTGAAACAAATAAGTGCAGGCTAACAGGACAGTGCTTCAGTCACACACCCCATCCACTCCTTCACTGTCTGTCTGTCTTCTGTCTCAATAACTGTCTAACAAAACTGATTGCTAAGGATATCTCAACAGGCGAGCAAGAAAGATAAAAGATCAGATTTTCTGGATATCCTTTCCAATTGACTTTGGCTGAACGACCTTATTGTATTGCTGCCTTTTACCATGTAGAAGAGAAATATTTCCAAAATAACACATTTGACACAAATTTGACATCTGAAATGTTGCAAAACTGAAGAAGGCTGTCCTTTTATGCTGCAGGAGAGTTGACTCACGCTGTCTTTATAACAGCCATGGTGATGCTGTGTCCTGTGGTTTCTTGGGTGCCTGTGGCAAAAAACCTACTGAGAGAATAATAACAGTGCTTGCCTCTCAATAATGCCTCCACTGCAGGCATGATGCAGAAAACACACACCAACACCCCAATACAATATTAGCATAATCCACTTATTATAACAGCTGCTTATACTTTTACAACCAATGTTGGATGGCAACTAGTTGCTTAGTGATGTGATACAATGATACCAATTTCTTATGAATAATTAAGTAATTGGAACTAATTTGAATAAGTTTTGTTGCTTCCCAGGTAAATCAGAAATTGTAGCTCAAAAGATGTTGGAGAACGTCAGTCAAACAAGTGTTTGTTTGACTGAATAGGCTGTGTGTTTGCAGTAACCATATCTTTACAGAAGATGTATGAATTTCTGTTCCCACATTTAGTGCTGTTTGTCCATCCTTCATATAAAGTAAAAGCAAAAGGGCTTTCCCAGCACTAACATTCATTTACTGAAATGGTGTCTGTTTCTATTTCTGTCTGATTTAATTAGGGAAACAATATGTAGTTTGGAAGGGCTAATCGTTAGGAGAGAGAGAGAGCGAGAGAGAGAGAGAGAGAGAGAGAGCAAGTGAGAGAGAGAGAGAGAGAGAGAGCAAGTGAGAGAGAGAGAGAGAGAGGATGAGAATTAAATGAAGGCAATCTAATCAGGAAGATGTATCTGTCCTGCTCCTCTTTGTCAGACGCTCTTAACGGATGACCCTCTAAATGATGGCTATATCCAATATTTCTCTCTGTGTGTACTGAATACACATCATCTGTGTGTTTCTGCAGAGATCAAGTGAGCAAACACACTACTGGAGGTTCTTTCGCTTGAGAGGCTGAGAAGAATCGTTACTCACTCGGACCAGTAAGAGACGTAGCAGAACATGAGGCGGCGAGCGTGATAGGGCAGCCAGCAGACCACAAAGGCTATGACCACTGCTCCTGGACACAAGGGAGAGAGAGAGCATCAGAAGCCAAACATAGACACATAAGAAGCAATATAGACAAAACACATCAAACTGATGCAGAAAGTGAAAAGCCTTATTTGCAAATGGTGCACAATGTTCAGAAGATTATAATGTGAATGTTTAAGAAACAGGTTTGAACGAATACCATAAATGTAGATTTGCTTTGAGGACACAAGAATACAGAGAATTGAAGTGTTGAAAGTGATTGAAAAGACATAAGACACCATCCAATCATGCTCAACAACCCAGTGACAATGTGCACAAATTGCTTGATTTTTTTTTTGTGTTAAATTGTTTTCTACAGCCACTTATATTCATCATAGTGTATGTATATTTTATTAAAGCAAAAAAACTTAGAGAAACTAAGGAACATGACACGGAATGAACCAACAACGAACAAAGGAAAAGGACCTGTGTGTGTGTGTGTGTGTGTGTGTGTGTGTATATATGTGTATATGTGTGTGTGCGCGTACGTGTGTGTATATATATAAATTTTACACACACACACACACACACACCAGGTAAAATAAGTATTGAACACATCACCATTTTTCTCAGTAAATATATTTGTAATGGGGCTATTATAATGAAATTTTCACCAAATGTCAGCAACAACCCATGCAATCCACACATGCAAAGAAATCAAACCATAGATGTCCATAAATTAAGTTATGTGTAATAATGTGACACAGGAAAAAAGTATTGAACACATAAAGAAAGGGAGGTGCAAAAAGGTATGGAAAGCCAAGACACCAGCTGAAATCTATCAGTAATTAGAAAGCAATCCTGCCCCTTGTCAGTGCAAATTAATATCAGCTGGTTCAGTCCCAACTGATGGCCTATAAAAAGGTGTCTCATTACCAAGGTGTCACACAAGAAACATCTCATGATAGGTAGAAGCAAAGAGCTCTCTCAAGACCTTCGCTACTGTAAGGGCAAAATTTCTCTTTTCCTTTATTATTAGATGTCGTCGCTGTCGGGCGGAAACCTCATATCTCCATATTTTGTCATTTTTATTTTTTTTCATCAATCAGTGCTATTGGTCACCCTTTACGTCTGTCTATGGGTTTTACAAATATTTAACAAATGAAAAGTATTAAATAGGGTGTGTGACTAAATCTCGTAACTCCACTGGATCCTCAAACTGTCGGCTAAACCTCATAACTCCGCCTCGCCTCCATCTTGAATGAAGTGGCGCGCACAGCAGAGCGGAAGGTACAGTGGCGATACGACTTCGTCTGACTTCATCTGAGGTAAATAGATCAATAAAATTATTGAAAAATTTAATGTTGCTCTTAGTGTTGTTTCTGTTGGTGTTAACATCAATGCCATTACCATATCTATTGCCTTACATCCCTATGTGGAATTGTACTGTGCTGCTGTATGTCCCCCCCCCTTCAACCCAACCGGTCGAGGCAGATGACCGCCCACCTTGAGCCTGGTTCTGCTCGAGGTTTCTACCTGTTAAAAGGGAGTTTTTCCTTGCCACTGTCGCATAGTGCTTGCTCGTGGTGGGAACTGTTGGGTCTCTGTAAATATAAAGAGTCGGTCTAGACTTGCTCTACTCGAAAAAGTGCCCTGAGATAACTTTGTTATGATATGGCGCTATATAAATAAAACTGAATTGAAAATGTTTTTAAGTAGCCCTAGCAAACTCAGTTCAAACTACGCAGGGTTCATGTTTATCAAATTTAGCTCTGATGTTAACATTGTGATAGCGAGAGGTATCGTATTAGGAAACTCAGTTAAAACTGTTCATTATTGAAACGGCGATGATAAAGTATTGCAGCTAGCTTGCAGAAGAGTATTATTATCAGACTAATGTTGTAGCCGATCGTTAACGTGAATAATCGCTATTTAAGATTGTCATCCGCAGATGTAATGTTATGTAATATCAGTGTTGTATTACAGATTACAGATGTGTCGTCTAGTTAGCTAGATAACCAATTTCTTGCCTCATCATGATGCTACTGTAACCTGTTGAGGCAAATTAAGCTGACCAGGGTTTTTTTTTTTTTTTTTTTACAGTAGCAATGTCTGTCTCCCTGGAGGAAATGTGTGTGTGATGGTAAATGTTTCATATGAGGAGGAAAACAAGCTAAGGCCAGTTTCAGACACAGATACAGACAGTGACAGCACAGATGGAGAGAGCAACAGAGAGGAAGAACCAGAAGTAGGGAGAGGTGATCCCAGCTCAGACAGAGAGGATGAGGAGACAGCACTGGAGAATGTAGATAGAGAGGAATTTGAAGGTAGAGTGAATAATGTGTTAATGATTGATGTGTTATATAGGAAATTATATTACAATGTATAATGAGTGTTAATGAGTGTTGAGTGGATAGATGGGCACATTTCACAGCAGCAGTCACAGTGGATAATACACACACATGCATGCACGTACGCACACACACATACACACTGTTTTTTTGTTGTATTTTTTAAGATTTCCATGATGAGGCTGACGATGACACAGAGGAGGAAAGCGCAAGAATGAAAGTAATTGGAAGAAGTGTGTACAGAAAAGGAGAAGAATGATGGGACAGTCCTACATTGGGAGGAGCAAGAAAGAAGAGGTTACAAAGGAGCCCCGGGTGATGGGACCAGGATGCCAGCCAGCTGCATGTGTGAAGTCCTCCAAGTATCACTGCAGTAAAATTGGAGAGGCAGACAGGGAGAAGATTTTTAAATGCTTTTGGGAGAACATGAACTGGGAAGAGAGAAGAATGTATGTGCGTGGTTTGGTAGATGTCAACCCAGTACAGAGGAGAAGGGGCTCTGAAAATTCAAGAAGGTCATCTACTCTTGTTTTCTTTTTAAAAGTTGATGGGCAGAGAAGGAGGGTGTGCAAGAGTTTGTTTTGGCAACACTTGGAATAGGGGAATGGTCTGCCCTTAACTGGGTGCAAGACAAAGGACGTATACAGAAGAATGCAGCATCATGCAGCAGAAGTGAGGCTCATGAGTTCATGAGGAGTTTTCTACAGGATCTCCCTAAGGTGCCCTCTCACTACTGTAGGTCATCCACATCAAAACAGTACCTGGAGCCTGTCTTTCAGTCTATGACTGACCTGCATAGAGAGTACCATCGTGCTGCTGAGGAGAAGAGGCTGAGACTGTTATCACGGCAGGTGTTCTCAGAAGAATTTAAGCAGCAGAACCTGGGTCTTTACCATCCAAAGAAGGACCAGTGTAACACCTGCTGCTCCTTCAAGGCTGGCAACTTGCCAGATAATGAGTGGCGGGACCACTTTTTTAAAAAGGAAGTGGCCCGTGCAACAAAAGTGCAAGACAAAAACGGTGCAAATGACAAGACCATGGTTGTCTGCATGGATCTGCAAGCCCTCCTCCTCTGCCCCAGATTGAATGCGTCGGCTCTTTATTACAAAACAAAGCTCGCCGTCCACAACTTTACAATGTATGACATGTCTTCGCACAACGCCACTTGTTATGTCTGGCATGAAGGTGAGGGAGCTCTGTCTGCCAGTGAGTTTGCATCCTGTGTGATTGATTTCCTCTCTGAGCATAAGGAGCATGAGGAGTACATTTTGTGGAGTGATGGTTGTGGGTACCAAAACCGCAATTCAGTGCTCAGCAACGCTCTTCTTAAGTTTTCCACAGAGATGAAGAAGGTAGTCACCCAGAAGTACCTGGAGAAGGGGCACACCCAGATGGAATGTGACTCAGTGCACAGTGTCATTGAGAGGCGTCTGAGAAACCAGGAAATCTATGTCCCGGCTGAATATGTTGCCCTGATGAAGAGAGCACGGACCAAGCCCAACCCGTATGATGTCAGATATGTGGACCATATCTTCTTCCAAGACTTCACCAAACTGAGGCTCTGCAAGTCTATCCGCCCAGGGATCAAACCCAGTGACCCCACTGTCCATGATGTCAGAGCCATCAGGTAACTATCAAACTAAAACCATGTCCCTCTCACCAGTCCAGGTCAAAGGTCATGATGTTGCACATATACTTCCTTCTGTTATGTAAAATTATACTTTGTATTGTATGTTAACTGTTTGATGTTGTGTAAATGGTGGTGTTCAAACTCCATCAACTTTTTCTTTTTCTTTGTTATTAGGTACAACATCAATAGGACGATAGACTTCAAGATCAAGCACTCGGATAACTGGACTCCATTTCCAAAGCACCACCTCCGCCACACCACCTCAGACATGCCTGCAGTCACACCACTCTACGCAGAGAGCCTGAAGATCAAGGAGATGAAAGACCTCCAAGACCTCAAGGAGGTCATACCGAAAGACTTCCACAGCTTTTATGACAATCTAAAACACTAGGAAACAGTCAGTCAGTCACATGCTATGTACACAAACACACAAAGTGATACACGGTTAATTAATTGTTCATAATTGTTGATAAATTGTTAGGAAACACATACACACACTCAGTCACTCACATGAGGGTATGTACATGAACACACAAAGTGATACACAGTTAATAAATTGTTCATAATTGTTGATTGTTGATAAAGTGTTGTGGATGGATACATTGAGTGAGTGCGTTTGTGTACTCACTCAATGTATCCATCAAGTTTCAGAGTTCAGTCACTCACATGCAGTTATCCACACACACACACACACACACACACACACACACTTTTAAAAAAAAATCACTGTATGATTGTTATTGATAGTGCAGCATTACTTAATTTTATGATGGACTGCCGTTTTTTTATTTATATAGTATTTATTTATTTATTTTAATTGGTATGACATTGATATTAAATGCACATTTTCAAAAGATTACTGTCTGTCCAATGCATGTAATCAAGTGTACACTACAATACCTGTGTGTATTGTGTTAGGAATGATAGTAGTTAAAATATTTTCTAATAGTCTTGCATTCAGATTTGTACACCCTCCCTCTCCAGTAGATTGCAGTATTGAGCCAGACTTGTTGGTAGTTGCTTGGAGACAGTCTGGTTGTTTTCTTGAATAAGTACAGTGTTTTCTTTACTCAAGAAACACAAAGTCTATAAAGACTAATGTTTATTTGAGGCCTGAGACATGGGAGTGGAGAAGAGCAGGCAAAACACGGTAGGTTGGAGTGCAGTTTAGTCTACCATTTGCCATCTAGTCATAGCCAATCTACAATAGCCTGTTCATAGCACTTAAACGTTTTATAAGAAGAGATTTTGGCCAACTGTATTCAACGCACTCGTAGCTGCAATAAACTGTAACCTGTACGTTGATGATAACGTAATGCGACGCACTTAGCCTACTACCTCAGATGCGGCTGTTCTAATCAATGACTGACAAAACACGTATCTTGAAATTCACTGGTCAAAAACCTCATAACTCCATTTGAGCTTAATTTTGGTAAAATATTAATAATATAATGACACACGCAAGCATCTGAACATATATAAAGACACAATACAAACTTTGATGACATGGTGTTCAATTGTTTTAAAAACACAGGGTTTTTTTCATTTCCTGAAAAGTAACAGTTTTGGAGATACGAGGTTTCTGCCCGACAGCGACGATATGTTTAGCGTAATTAAATTTCTCTCTTTATGTCCCATATATATATGTCTAGTGTCTAGTCTTAATTCTGTACACTCAGATAATTTCTGTTTTGGGTCATCTCTGTCATAAGGTACATTGGTATCTTGGTTAGAACAGTCTGCCCAGGGTTTCCAGCCTTGGGCAGGGAAACTTAGCTGGAGACAGACTATTTTTGTTAGAGGTGATTCTGTACTCTGATATGTCTGTCTGTGTATTGTGAGGTTATAAGTATGTGACAGCATCTTTCCTTCTTGGTCAGACGCTTCATATGCATTTGGTGTATGATCTCTGTCCTTCAGCTGAATTGGATTGACTCTGTGTGCTCGCCTGCACCCCCCTTTTATTTATCTTTTATTCTTTTTCACAGTTTCATCTGATTGTTTCATTCTTTTCTTAATTAAATATACAAAAGACAACAGCTTGTTGAATCTTCATTTTATTTGCTCACTTCTCCAAAGGAAATACACAATTTCCACCACAGCTACCTTTTTGTTGCAAAACATACTGATGGCATTGGTTACAGAAGGATTTCTAAACTTCTGAATGTTCCAGTGAGCACTGTTGGGGCCATAATCCGGAAGTGGAAAGAACATCATTTCACCATAAACCGGCCACGACCAGGTGCTCCTCGCAAGATTTCTGACAGGAGTGAAAAGAATTATCAGAAGAGTTGTCCAAGAGAAGAAAGATGGCGCCGAGGATAGCTGCCGTGTCTTGAGCTCCCCCCTCAACTTTGCTGTTTTTTTGCACTATTTTGTTATTTAATTCTTATTTTAAACTATGCAACCTGCTAAAGAGAGCCCTATCATACAATATGATAGAGAAAAACTTCTACACATCAGGTCGGTGGTGGAAAAAACTTTTTCATCGCCACCCCCACCAACGTACAGCGGGGAAACTCCATGGCGGAGCCTACCTGTTGTTGTACCTGAGCAGTGGAGGCGGCGGAGGAAAAGAGGGTCGCGGGCCGGAGTCCTAGTCCGGCTGAGAAAACGTGAAAACCGGCCTCCTCTACCGAGTATTCTTCTGGCTAACGTTCAGTCCCTGGATAACAAGCTGGATGAACTCCGGAGCAGGATGGCGTTTCAACGGGACATTAAAAACTGTAACGTTTTGGTTTTCACGGAAACTTGGCTCAATCCCTCGATCCCGGACTCCGCCATTGTTCCCGAGGGACTCTCCATCCACCGACAGGACCGGACAATTAATTCAGGGAAGAGCAAGGGAGGAGGCGTCTGCTTCATGGTGAACAACAAGTGGTGCTCAGACGTGGAGGTTATTTCTATGGGCTGTTCTCCGGACCTGGAGCACCTCATGATCAGATGCCGGCCTAATTATCTCTCGCGGGAGTTTACATCGGTCGTCATGACAGCAGTGTATGTTCCGCCACACGCCGACACCAACAAGGCCATGGACGAGCTGTATGGAGTTATCGACAGGACAGAGACCTCACGGCCGGAGGCTGCGTTTATTGTAGCCGGGGACTTTAACAACGCCAACCTGAGGAAAGTCCTGCCGAGACATCACCAACACATCAGCTGTCCTACGCGTGGTGAGAACACACTCGATCATGTTTACACCCCTTACGCGGACACGTACAAGGCCCTCCTTTGCTCTCCTTTCGGAAAATCAGACCATGCCTCAGTTCTGCTGCTGCCTTCCTATAGGCAGAAATTGAAGCGTGTCGTACCGGTGACGCGGACCATTCAGCAGTGGTCCGATCAATCAGACTCGGCTCTGCGCGACTGCTTCAGCACGACGGAGTGATGTGTGTGTTTAAGGACACAGACATAAACACATACACGGACGCGGTCATTGGCTATATCGGCAAATGCATCGATGACGTCGTACCGAGGATTACTGTGCGGACATTCCCCAATCAGAAGCCCTGGGTTAACGGAGAAGTCCGTGCCAAACTTAAAGCATGGACAGATGCCTACAACTCAGGTGATTTGGAGGAGTACAGGAAGTCCAGGTACGCGCTCCGGAGAGCCATCAGCAGTGCAAAGAGACAGTACAGGGACAAAGTTGAGTCTCACTACCAGGGCTCCAACACCAGGAGCATGTGGGCTGGATTAAAAACTCTTAGAGACTACAAAAGGAAGATCAGCAGTGCTGAGGTGATGTCTGCATCTCTGCCTGACGAACTGAACACTTTTTATGCACGATTTGAGAGCAACTCTCCAGCTGTGGAGGTGCAAAAGGCTCAGGAGGACCACTGCCCACCTGTGATAACCAGGGCAGATGTGTTTAGATCATTTAAACGGATTAACACACGTAAGGCTCCTGGACCTGACGGCATCCCCGGCCGAGCTCTCAAGGTGTGTGCAGACCAGCTGGCAGATGTCTTTGCAGACATTTTCAACATGTCACTGCTCCAGTCTGTAGTCCCCACATGTTTCAAGGAGACCATCATTGTCCCTGTCCCCAAGAAACCCAAAATCCTCTGCCTGAATGACTACCGCCCAGTAGCACTCACCTCCACCATCATGAAGTGTTTTGAGCGGTTAGTCAAATCTTTCATCACCTCCTCCCTCCCGGACTCACTGGACCCACTTCAGTTTGCCTACAGGCCCAATAGGTCAACTGAAGATGCCATCGCCCTCACCCTCCACACTGCCCTCTCCCACCTGGACCAGAGGGACACATATGTGAGAATGCTGTTCATTGACTACAGCTCAGCGTTCAACACCATTGTGCCCTCCAAGCTCGTCACCAAGCTCAGTGACCTCGGGCTCAACAGCGCCCCCTGTGACTGGATCCTGAACTTCCTGACGGGCAGACCCCAGGCTGTGCGGATGGGCAGCACCACATCATCCACTCTGACTCTCCACACCGGCGCTCCCCAGGGCTGTGTGCTCAGCCCTCTGCTGTACTCCCTGTTCACGCATGACTGCGTGGCCACCCACAGCTCCAACACCATCATCAAATTTGCTGACGACACGACTGTCATCGGCCTGATCACCGGCGACGATGAGACAGTCTACAGAGAGGAGGTCAGAGCCCTGACATCTTGGTGCCAGGACAACAACCTCCATCTCAAAGTCAGCAAAACAAAGGAGCTGATCGTGGACTTCAGGAGGAGGCAGAGAGAGGAACACGCCCCCCTCTCCATCAACGGGACTACGGTGGAGAGAGTCAGCAGCTTCAGGTTCCTCGGGGTTCACATCAGCGAGGACCTCACCTGGACTCACCACACTGACTTTATCACAAAGTCAGCCAGACAGTGGTTCTTCTTCCTCCGCAGGCTGCGGAGGCTCAACATGGACTCAAGGATCCTCTGCAGCTTCTACAGGTGCACCATAGAGAGCATCTTGACTGGCTGCATCACCGCCTGGTACAGCAGCTGCACCGCCCTCAACCGTAAGGCTCTACAGAGGGTGGTGAAAGCTGCTCAGCACATCACCAGGACGGAGCTGCCATCCATGGAGGACCTCTACACCCAGCGGTGTAGGAAGAAGGCCAGGAAGATTATCAAGGACCCCAGTCACCCCAGCCACAGACTGTTCTGCCTGCTGCCGTCTGGCCGTCTGGTTCCGCAGCATTCGAGCCCGAACCACCAGGCTCAGGGACAGCTTCATACCGTAGGCCATTAGACTCTTAAACTCTGTCCACAGCACCACCACTTCTTAAATAACACATTTCACTTCTATGGTATATATTTTCCTATTGTATATATTTTATTGTATATATCTGTTAGTTGTATAATACTTAGTTTATATTTACAGTTTATATTTTGTTTGTATAACTTATATTTTAAGGTTTTATTTATTTTATTACTCTTGTTTATTATTTATCTTAAATTTTATTTTATATTTTTATTTCTTAATCTTTTTGTTCTTATTGAGTGTCTTTCTTTTTTAGCATTGTTTGGGGAGCCTGGGATTTAAGAATTTCATTGCCAATGATTGCTGATGTAAATTGTTGTGTAATGACAATAAATTCTTGAATCTTGAATCTTGAAGAGCCAAGGACCACTTGTGGAGAGCTTCAGAAAGACCTTGAATTAGCAGGTACAACTGTTTCAAGGAAAACGATAAGTAATGCACTCAACCGTCATGGCCATGGCTCACCACGCAAGACTCCATTGCTGAAGAAAAATCCTGTGAAATACTGGGAGAATATAGTCTGGTCAGATGAGACCAAATTTAAATTCTTTGGATGCCATAATACACACCATGTTTGCAGGACAAATGGCACTGCACATCACCCCAAAAACACCATACCAACAGTGAAGTTTGGAGGTGGGAACAAAATTATGTGGGGCTGTTTTTCAGCATACGGTACTGGCATACTTCATATAATTGAAGGAAGGATGAATGGAAAAATGTACAGAGACATTCTTCATAAAAATCTGCTGCCATCTACCAGGATGCTGAAGATGAAACGAGGGTGGACATTTCAGCAAGACAATGATCCCAAACACACTCTCTTGGTTTCAGAGAAAGAAAATAAAGCTGCTAGAATGGCCCAGCCAATCACCTGACTTCAATCCAATTGAAAATCTATGGAAAGAACTAAAGGTCAGAGTTCACAGAAGAGGCCCACAGAACCTTTAAGATTTGAAGACTGTTTGTGTGGAAGAATGGGCCAAAATCACACCTGAGCAATGCATGCGACTAGTTTCTCCATATAGGAGGCGTCTTGAAGCTGTCATTACCAACAAAGGCTTTTGTACGAAGTATTAAATAAATTTAAATAAGCGTGTTAAATACTTTTCCCTGTGTCATTCCATTTTATTACACAACTTAATTTCTGAACTTATTTGTTTTGGTTTCTTTGTATGTATGGATTACTTGGGTTGTTACCAACATCTAGTGTAAATTTCATGTCAATAGCACCTTTTAGAAATATATTTACTGAGAAAAATGGTGACGTGTTACCCACTGTGTGTGTGTGTGTGTGTGTGTGTGTGTGTGTGTCGATGGATGGATGGATGGATAGATGAGGAGATAACAAGGGAAGCAGACACAGATGGGTAACAAGACACAGGTGATATTAATCACGAGCAGGAAACAAGACATGAGGACAGGAACAAGACAGACCAGACAGAAAGGATTACAAAATAAAACAGGAAACAAAGATCAGAAAACACAGTCCAAACAAGAGTCCTTCGTGGACCATGACAATTATATCCTCAAAGTGTACGTCACTGAATCTAAAAATCTCTAATGTCTGTGTTCAGATTTGAGTTAACTAGAGTTATGACCCCACGAAGAAGGCGTGTGATTTTTGACACAAATTGCTTCAATCAGGCACTAAGCGTTAAGTACCTTTTTAATATCCTCCATGAGCAGCGTGTCAAAGCCCCTCCTACAGCTCCAACTGCTGACCGGGTTGGTGAGTGGGATAAACTACAATAACTAACTTCCTGTTTTCAGAACACGCGCCTGTGCCTTTCACCTCTCGGAGAAAAAAATAAAGTACATCTAACCTGAGTGAAAATAAAACTGTTAATGAACAGCTGAAAATGAATAGACAGAACACAGGTCTTAATGGTGGGGAAAATGAAAGTCAGATTACAGAGGCCCGGATAACGGTGTCTATGATAAAAAAAATAAAATAAAAAATACAAAAACAAAGCGGGCCATAAAAGCACACTGGATCATATTGCATAATTTAAAAAAAGGGTGGTCGTGCATGCAATTGGAGAAAGTCCAGATGAAAATAATGTTGGTTTTAAGTGTGTATGAAAAAATATGAGAGCCATTGACAACACTGAAAAGCTTTCTTGACCATTTTGCATGCACTTTTGAGACGGACCCTAACTTCAGCTCATCGGTTTCCATCTACTGTCAAGTCACACAGGATATGGGATTATGAAATAAAAATAGATTTAGAACATTAACCATGCTTTCCCTGCAATGAATAGGCATTTTTGGATCGAAGGAACTTTTCGTAGTTCTAAGAACAGTTGGAGGACCCCTCCCCTTTTTGTGTCCGCAGTGCAAGAACTGGGAACAATCATAGTTCTTAGAATGCCGTTTTGAGGGACTGTTCTAGCTCCCACTTCAGAGTAGGTACTTGAGTGGCATAAGTGTGTGGTGATTGGCCTAACACATGAGCCAATGCAACACTGGCAACCACCATCTTTAAAAACCTGTGTAAAATGTTCGCTGTGTTAACAACAGCTCGCAACGGTAGCCTTTAAAAAGGTAACAAAACACGGACAAATGTAGCTGCTGTTGTTGGTATTGTATGTCACATAGAAGTGGCGTTGCTATACCAACCGCCGGCCAGCTTATGTCACTTCAGTGTTCCTATTGGCGGTGCGAATGCAAACAGCAAAAAAAGCCCTTTAATATATGTAGTTCTTGGAGGAGTCCACAAAACAATTTGGTCTGAAAGCGCCTATTATCTGAATATTGAACTTAAGATCTTATCTTATCTACACTTATGCAAAACACATGACTACGATTGTGTTTATTTTTGGGATTATTGTGTATATATTGTCATTTTAAGTACAAGTATTGGTGTGTACTTTACGTTTAAACTAATTGTAATAAGCAAAACTAGGAACATGAAGAGCAGAACCTGTGAGTTCAGGTGGTGTTGCGCCCGGGTCTTTTTGATGGGGAAGCTCCTGCCCTCTCCTCAGAGGAAAATTGGAAAGATAAATGAATAGTTCACGTCTTCACTCCTTCAACCTTTCACTTGTGTTTTACAGGTTAGTACACTGTGAAAACCACAGAAGTCTATCTCCTAAAGCTAAACTTTATGTAACACGAGTTCTATGAGTTTGGTTAACAAGTGAGGTTGCAGTTTTGAGTTTTAAAGACGGGACAAAGTAAAGCCCACGAACTGCAGCATTCTAAGTTAGCTGACGATTTTTGAAACATGAAGAAAACGCAATATTAGCATGAGTGTGCACTTTTAATAGCAATACTTTTAGCAATATATGTTGGGGCCCTGAACACTTGAAATGTATTGTTTGTTTCAGTTGAGGTGATGCCAATAAGATTTAGTTTAGAAATTATAGTTCAATTAAAAAAAGATATGAATGTCAAGCAGGCGGTCAATACCATCTACGCTTTTTTCCACCCGTGGCTTACATGCTGGGATTCAAACCGGGAGAATGGTTTAAATTTGACGTGAGACTGGCTCCCTATCCGGCTGATATAAAGTCGGGGTTCTATCAGCTTTACTGTTATAGCAACGTGGTCCGTCATCAGATGGTGGGTGACACTTATGCTCCTCTCCTACGCACGGTTAAAGTAGAGGGGACGTTTGGTGACATAGTCACACAGTGTTTTAACCCCGCCAACTATCTACTTGTGGCGAAGAAACATATTGAAAACATTCACATTGAGATTAAAACAGATCAGAACGTCCCAGTAAACTTTACCTATGGGAAAACTATCATGAAACTGCATTTTAGGCCTGTAAAAGCTTTGCCTTAGGGATCAATCATGGCGCAGGTGTCTTTGAGCCCAGTTTTTACAGAGCGCGGTCAGGGGTATAGACTCCTTTCAGAATTGTTTCGTTTTGTATCCCCTCTGGCATCATCTGAAATCAGCTGCCTCCAACATCGCCTCTTATGTGATAAGCCAAACGATGGGGAAATCTGCCAAGAACCAGAGTCAAGAAGGATCAGGCGGTATAATGGTTTTGTCACGGAGACTGAGGAAGAGACCGCCGGGAGATCGCGTTACGGAGGGAAGTAAAAAACGCAGGATCTCAAAAGAGAAAATCAGTCAGAAGAAACCTACCTAAAGGGAGGAGCTCAGTCCGGAGCGGCGACATATTTTGGAAAAGAGAAACCATGGCCCTGTTACATCATAAATCCGCCGAGTGTACTATGGGGGAGCTGGTGTGGGAAATTTTATTCACCAAATGTGGTATAATATTGATGAATCAGTATTGAATCATTGCAGGGTAAGGTCAGAGAGGTCAAATAAGTCATAATCAATATTAAAGTTATGTATAAGTCAATCATATTGATAATGGTCAGGTAAAGTCAGGTTCAGTCAGGTTCAGGCATAATCATAGAAGTCTTGTATTCTTAATTAAGTGCAGCAGCTGGCAGTGGAAGGTTAGAGTATATCAGACAGTGGGAAAAAAAGGGAGGAAACTGGTGTGGCTCAGAGCAGGTTAAAAACATCACAGAAATTAGGCCAAGGTCAGCAGGTGGCTATGCAACTTTGAGCCCACAGAAGGAGGGGTGAAAGGGGTGGCTATAAAAGATGTGTGCATTGGATTGTCAGTTACTTCATGGACTGACTCAGGTTTGTGTGTGCTTGTACGCTTGACTGTTGGTTGCTCCATGAACTAACTCAGGTTTGCTGTACTTGTTGATTTGTCAGTAAACTCTATTCATATTTGAACTCTTTTGACTCAGTTGAATTATTTTTGAGTATTGAAGTGCTTATAGTGTGGGGAAGATCCTGAGGACATCTGGCCCATCTTTGGGATTTTTCTCCCACACTGGATTTATTTTCAGCCCCCATGATGCAGCTTTGTATCGAAGATAAGGTCTACGTGGAAGTTTTACCTTTATCCGCCATTACCGATAAAGGCCCCATTGAGTTCTTTATCCCTGGAGACGGTGAAAAGTATTTGGATCTGAACGACACTTTGTTGCACCTCCGCCTGAAAATTACCAACACGGACGGTACCGACCTGCAGGACGGAGAGCCGGTGGTGCTCATCAACTATCCTCTGAATACCATTTTAGCCAGTGCAACATTACTTGTCACCACGGGGAGACATAAGACTTAAAGATTTACCTCTGAGCATCAACCGTGAGGAATTTCAGAACGGATACTCTTTGTTTTTAATCTCAACCCGGGCGAGGACATCGAAGCCTTGTCCCCCGTGTCCAACGGAACTTTAAGACTGGAAATGAGATTCAGAGTTCCCTTACCGCATACCGCCACTCTTATCGTTTACGCCTGTTATGATTCCATTCTAGAGATCAGCTCTAAAAGACAGGTGCTGGTGGATTATTATTAAAAACAAGAAGAATGAATAATCATCAGTTGGAAGGTCTTTTGTGGCATCTGCTGGGTGATGTTTTTTGCGGTGTGTGGGTTTCTGACCAGTTACCTTTACTGAGTCGTTCGTTTAGACTCCCCGCTTACTTTATCGTAAACACACATAAAGGACACAACTGGGGAGCACTGGTTATCTTTAACTCTGGAGGAGGATGGTATCGCAACCTTTTTTGACTTTTGGACTACCCCCGGATTTTCCTCATTACCCGTCGAGCATCTTACAGTTTTTGGAAAACCATAACGGGACTCGCCACGTATTCTACCACAATCGTCAGCTTCAACACCCTCTGTCCACCGTGTGCGGTCAACACTGCGTATATTACCACCGGGCATACGGATTATGTTTTGAATGAGTACTGTCTTTGTATCAAGATGATGTGTTAAAAAATGACCTTAAGGCGTCCAACTTTGTGAAAAAATATCAACATTGTATCAGAAATCAAAGCTCAGAGTCTTTTAACCACGGGGCTTGTTCTTTACAAATGTTTAAAGATTGTTACAACTTGTGAGATGCATGTACTCTTTGTAGACTTTAATTGTTTCTGTTTTTGTTTTTTTAAACCATTAAAAGTTGTCTGTAGCCTTTTAATTTTTTCTGCTTTTTGTTTTTTAAAATAATAATGATAATAAATTGTCGGTAGCCTTTAATTTTTTCTGCTTTTGCTTTTAAATAACACACACTTAAAAAAAGTCTGTAGACTCTGAATGTGAGTAATAAACAATTTGAGAAAAGACAAAAACATTGACTCGTCTCTTACAATTAAATTACAATTAAATTTAGGGGGGAAGGCTGATCCAGAGCGTAGATTTTCTTGTTTTGCGAGTTCTAGTTTTTTCTTTCAGGAGAGACTTTTTCTTCTTCCATCGGCGTAATCCAACGTGGGGATAATGTTATTTTCTTTTTTACGGTCCATGCTTCGGGAGAGACTTGTTCTTCCACCGGTGTAATCCAGCGTGGGGATAACATTATTTTCTTTTTTACGGTCTGTGCTTTGGGAGAGACTTCTTCCATCGGCGTAACCCAGCGCGGGGATAATGCTATTTTCCTTTTTACGAGCCGCGCTTTGGGAGATACTTGTTGTTGTTCTTCTTCAGGTCCAATCTGGGCTCCGTCCGTTTTGAGACGACGGTATTGATCGTGAGCATGAGGGTTATTTACCCAGGATAAGGGGATGTTGAGTTCCATCAAAGTATTTAAGAAACTCATCCAGCCTTTAGGCGGCTGGGTTCTGGCTTTTTTATAAGTGACCGAAAGATTTTTAAATAAATCAATCATATGAGAGCCTTCCACAATCTTGCCCTTGTAAACAAATTCCTCTTTCTGAGTCCATCCATCGCGGCTCTCGGCTAATTTCTTCATGATGTACCTTGATCAGCGTGAGGTATCTTTGCAGCAGGGCGTTGTATTTTTTTATTTTTTCGTATGGGCTCAATCCCGGCTCGTTTAATATCACTCTCATTCTCGCATCCAAATCGTCTTCAACCGTTTGTCTAATAGATGACTCCAAATGAGTCAGGCGGCTTAACTGGGTAAGACGAGAAACATTTTCTGCGCCGTCCTCAGAGACATTTTAATTTCTTCTAATGATTCCTCCTAGAAGCTCTCGAATCATAGGAATGGCGGCTGTAAGCAGGGGTAAAATAAAACCTCCCGACTGTTTCTTCAGAGTCTGCTGTTTGTGTTTTAGGCTGTTTTTTTTATCCGCCAGCAGTCTGATAACTTTCTTTTGTTTTTTTAATTTCTTGTATTGAGTCGGAGACAGAGGGATGTTTCCTTTCAAAAGATTTAAAGCAATCTCACACAGACCCTGGAGAAAGTCATGGGAGCAATGGGTGAGAATGTCTTTACGTTTCTGAGGCGTGGCGTGGTACAGAGCTTTTAGTAAGGGAGCGTTTCTTTTTAACCAAGTCGACATGATGGCTTACTTTGTTTTGGGAATATAAACGACCGGCCACTGATGAGGAAACACATCCGACCTCAGTCTGTATTGTTCTGGGCACGCGGGCGTGAGGTCGATGATTAAATATCCGTGGGCATCTTTGGTGGCATCTTCGAAACTTTCCAAGAAAAAGGACTTTTGTGAGGGAAAAATTTGATGAGCTAATACGCTAATTTGTTGCGAGGGTTTTTAAACATCACCAGATAATTGCTGTTCAAACTAATGGTACGACTGTGTTTACCCTGGTGAAATACATTTTGCGTCAGTATCATGACACTCATATTTTTATGATGTCTGTACTGCGGAAAATTTTTTACCACTTCAGGGTGATCGGAGGCTTGAAAAATAACATTGTCAAGAATGATCAAATGAGTTTGTTCAGGAGGAAACAGATTTTCATCTTCAAAAGATGTCCCTTGACAAATTTAATCTCTTTATTCATCTTTTGCAGTTCAGTGTACATGGGTTCAAAAGAAGTATAAATCCACACAATGTTTTCTGATTTTGAATTCATCACATGTTCACAGTTTTCCAGTTCACAGTTTTCCAGTACACTTTTGACAAAATAAGCTTTCCCACATCCGCTCGGTCCCACAATCAAACATGAAAAAGGCATACACAGTCTAGGATCAAAATCAATCTCTTCCATAGCAGCAAGGTGTGACTTTTTTTTCAATATGTTCTAATAGCCAAAAGGCAAAGTTTTTCCGTCGGCAAACAGATGTCTCTTGTCGTATACCACTCTAAACTTTTTCAGAAATGATGAGTTTTTCAACAGAAACCCTCTTTTATCACGAGTGATGTTGTGCTGAAGGGTCTCAATCAGACCCTCTTCAGAGTTGTTTAAGTAACCCACCAACTCTCTGACGCTATCAAAGTTGACCCGTTCACAGCATTCCTGGGTCTGTGTAATACCCTTTACATGCAGCACTACTTTCTTTTCTCTGACCGTCTGGCAAGCGTAACTCTTGGGACCAGCAGCCACAAATTCCTGAATGCTGTCACCCCCCAACTCGTCCGTCAACTGACCCAAGTAGTTACCCATTTCTAGGGGAGTCTCTCCATCTTTCACCACGTATATCAAGCTGTCGGTGTCTGTATACAAAACGTTCTCTTGCACCCGCTCCAGATAACTGTACTGCTTTAAGCGAGCATAAGCGGTAGTGAATGCGGCTATGAATACGTTATTCACCTTGTTGGGGGGCACGACACAGTGCTCACTGTAGGTCCATTGAACCATAGCGGTTTTGTCAGGTTACTTGTCTGGGCAAACTTGCCCCAGAAGCTGTTGAGACACAGTTTGGACACTTGTCTCTTTGCAGGGTTTGCCTCAATTTTGTGCGTCTAACTGAATGCCTTGATTGACCCTATAGTCTCTGATGTACTTTTCCCTGCTTTCCTGATCCGACACCTCGGGCGGGTACCCCGAAGCTTCCTGCTTACCTTTCAGAAAGGTGTGTATGTAGTCTACAAAAATGGAATCGCTCTGTCTGTCAAAGTGCCACACCTCCGTGATCTTTGCGATTTTATACCCCAACTCTAGAGCCTTGTTAAATTCAGCTGTGACCCAAACCCCCGTCAAAGCTCTGGCCTCATCGTCGTGGTTGCAAGGACCCTGCTGATTATTGATTTCTGCGCAGGTGCGGCAGAGGGTAAACACCAAGTTACCATGAGATGTTTTGTGGGGTAAAACGGGGAAAAAGAGCGCTCGTGGCGGGTACACCACGGCTCTGATCAGACCAAAATAGTTTTGAGGCTCATCAAAGTCTTTGTAGATGATGGTAGGGTGACCTAGTGGGTAAGGGAAGCTGCAGTTGACAAACGGATACAGGGAAGTAACTTCTACGTAGTGTACTCGTTCATTTTCACCAGCCGTGTACCTCAACCTGACCGCACTCGTCCTACCACCAAAAAGAGCTTGGCGGGGGGGGTTCTGGAGCCTCGAAACCCTTGAGGAATTCTTTCACCCCGGGATCGATTTTTTCATCTCCGTCCATTCGTGCTCTCTTATGACGACCGTACGGATACCGTAAACAGCCCTTAGCATCTGTAATTTCTCTTCACTGGCCACGTGCAGCTCCTCAAAGGGAACGTCTGTCAAAGGACACGTTTCGTGAGGTTGATAACAAGACGGACAGCCGTGATAAAAGCATCCCAGAAACTCCCAAGCATACTTTACACCCTCGATCTCGGCGTAGCCGTCTACATAGTACTTCCCAATCTGTTTTTACTCCATGTTTAGAGCATGTTGGATAAAGATGTTTTTACTGTGCGCTACCCACTCCAACCACTGGATGGCGGCATTGGAGAAGGTTTTGCATTGGCGCCTGTAGTTGTCGGGTGAAGGTATCGCTAGGGTTTTAGGAGGCAGAAAATGGGTGAGAAACACTTTCATGCAAGCAGAGGCTAGTTTAAATGCTTCTCTGAGCTGAACCTGTGAGGAAAATACCCCTTGGATTGATTACTTAGTGCCTAAGGCATGGCACTAAGACGCATGGTGAGGAAAAACAGGGAGTCTATGTATTTTCTCTCATAATCAGGGTCTTGGAAGCAGATGACTTTGCTTCCGTGCATGATGAGAGAGGATTTTAAACCCAATTTTATCATATAGTTGAGGATCAAGTAGTTGTCAAATCCTTTAGCA
This sequence comes from Macquaria australasica, assembly GCA_005408345.1. Taxonomy (NCBI): domain Eukaryota; kingdom Metazoa; phylum Chordata; class Actinopteri; order Centrarchiformes; family Percichthyidae; genus Macquaria; species Macquaria australasica. Next base: position 6,247 of record SEMN01001452.1, on the reverse strand, counting down.
TTGTGTGCTATCAATATAGCTCCTCTATATTGAGGCTTTCTGAAATGCAGGAGGAAAGATTTGACACAATCTAAACCGTAAGAATCCCACTCTGAACCCTGTAAGGTTTTTGTACACACCAGGTAAGGGTAGTGCACGCCATCCTTGCCTACAAATGTTTCAAAATCATAGAAAATCAATTTCTCAGTATGCTCTGTGGTTGCAGGGAGAGGTTGAATGTAACACTGATGGTTGCTAGTGCTTATGTCAGAGTCAGGAGGTAATTTCTCTTTGCACATTTTACATTTTGGGGCTGGACACTTGTGTCGCTTGCTATCGTTAGTCATAGCGACATAGTACATTTGCCGCATTTCATGCATTTTTTATTTAACTCGCATTCGCTGGCATACCTTCCAGCCACCGGCCTTGCTACAGGCTTTTTGTGTCTAGACAAACAGGAAGGAGTGTGACACATCCTGTTACAGTCGTGGCAAAAGACAGGATCCAACTGATAATGGGTACAAGCTTGGTCATTGCAGACGGAGCAATACCCTCCGCATCTGTATATTATTGTATTGTATCTGTATATTTAATAGGATTGTTGTAGCCCTTATAACAAAAATGACAGGCGTGCCGGGTCCCTAGAAAACCTTTAAGATGTTTTATACCGTAGTAGTGGTTTTGGGATAGAAACAGGGATAGAGGCAGTTCTGAAGTTTTGGGGAAATCTGTCTCAAAATGAGAGAGAACCCGATTCTCATTGCATCTGTACAACACTATGATTTTGCGTTAAATCTTTTCAAATTTGTTGACGTCACTAAAGGCCACAGACGTCTGCTCGTTCAAACCGGCACAACTTTGAAACTCTCTGCCTCTCTGGGCGGCCTGATTATCTGTGAGTTTAGGATCGATGAGATGTGCTAAGCTGATGGCGAACCAGAGCTGGTTTTGTATATTGTTTACATCGTACAAGTGACGTCAGACTCGTCTAAATTAGGGGTTGGGGTTGATAAAACGCTAACGGCAGAGGAGGGCTGAGAATCATTTTGCTGTCAGAGAGTAGGAGGTGAGCTTTGTTAGGTGAGAATGCTAAGATTGTCATTCACGTCGGCGGTAATGACAGTCGATTGCGCCAATCAGAGGTCATGAAAATTAATGTGGAGTCGGTGTGTACATATGCAAAAACAATGTCGGACTCCGTAGTTTTCTCTGGACCCCTGCCTAATCTTACTAGCGATGACATGTATAGCCGCATGTCATCATTCAACCGCTGGTTGTCGAGGTGGTGTCCAGGTAATGATGTGGGCTTTGTAGATAATTGGCGGACTTTCTGGAGAAGACCTGGTCTGATTAGGAGAGATGGCATTCATCCCACTTTGGATGGAGCCGCTCTCATATCTAGAAATCTGGCCGAATTTATTAGTGGCCCAAAGCCATGACAACTCAGAGTTCAGACCATAGACTTAATACAGTCTGTGGTCCAGACCAGGAGGCAGAGTTGCAGTCCTACACGCTTCTCTGCGCTTCCATTAGAGCAGTTACCCACCCTAAACTCCACAGAGAGGTTGTCTGCCCCCAGACCACTTAAATTATTTAAATCAAAAGTAAACAGAAGAGGAGTTACACATAAAAACCTAATAAAAAGTAAAACCTCCACTGCAACAGTACAACAAAATAGGAGAATTAAATGTGGACTCTTAAACATCAGATCTCTCTCATCTAAAGCTGTTCTAGTAAACGATCTAATATCAGATTATAATATTGATTTATTTTGTCTTACTGAAACCTGGCTGTGTCACGATGAATATGTTAGCCTAAATGAATCCACTCCCCCCAGTCACATTAATACTCACATTCCTCGTGGCTCAGGCCGAGGAGGTGGAGTTGCAGCCATCTTCGACTCAAGCCTATTAATCAAACCTAAACCTAAATTAAATTATAACTCGTTCGAAAGCCTTGTTCTTAGCCTTTCACACCCAACCTGGAAAACACTACAGCCAATTCTATTTGTTATAGTGTACCGAGCTCCTGGACCGTACTCTGAATTTTTGTATCTGAATTCTCAGAGCTCTTATCAGGTTTAGTCCTTAAAACAGATAAAATAATTATTGTAGGTGATTTTAATATTCATGTGGATGTAGAAAATGATAGCCTTAGTGCTGCGTTTATCTCATTAGATTCGATTGGCTTCTGTCAGAGTGTACATAAACCCACTCACTGTTTTAACCACACCCTCGACCTTGTTCTTGTTTATGGATTGAAATTGAACATCTAATAGTCTTTCCACAGAATTCTTTTTTATCAGACCATTTTCTATTAACTTTTGAATTCCTATTACTGGACTACACGCTCATTAGGCAAACATTCCTACACTAGATGTCTATCTGATAGTGCTGTAGCTAAATTTAAGGAAGTGATTCCATCGCATTGAGTTCGGTTCCGTGTCTCAATGTAACAGATGACTCCTATGCTAACTTTAGTCCCTCCCAAATTGATCATCTTGTTGATAGTGCTGCAGGCTCACTACGAATAACACTCGACTCTATCGCCCCTCTAAAAAGAAGATAATAAACAGAGGAGGTTAGCTCCATGGTATAACCCGCAAACCCGCAAATTAAAACAAACATCGCTAAAACTTGAAAGGAATTGGCGTTCCACCAATCTGGAAGAATCACGTTTAGCCTGGCAAGATAGTCTTAAAATTTATAGGAAGGCCCTCCGTAATGCCAGAGCAGCTACTACTCATCATTAATAGAGGAAAATAAGAACAACCCCAGGTTTCTGTTCAGCACTGTAGCCAGGCTGACAGAGAGTCACAGCTCTGTTGAGCCATGTATTCCTATAGACCTCAGTAGTAATGACTTCATGAGCTTTAAAGATAAAATTCTAACTATTAGAGAAAAAATTCAGCACCTCCTGCCCTCAGTTGGTACTGACTTATCTTCAAACACAGGAACCTTAGAAACAACTGTAAAACCTGTACATTTAGACTGCTTTTCTCCCATCAACCGTAATCAGCTAACTTCCATGATTTCCTCATCTAAGCCATCAACGTGTCTCTTAGACCCCGTCCCAACTAGGCTGCTTAAAGAAATTTTTACCCTTAGTTAGCACTTATGTACTAGATATGATCAATCTGTCCTTATTTAAAGGCTATGTGCCACAGTCCTTTAAAGTAGCTGTAATTAAGCCTCTTCTTAAAAAGCCCACTCTTGATCCAGGGATTTTGTCAAATTATAGACCTATATCTAACCCTCCTTTTCTCTCTGGCGACTGCTTTCTCAAGGACCTTAATCAGTTGTGTGACTTTCTACACAACAACAAGCTGTTTGAGGATTTTCAGTCAGGATTTAGAGTGCATCATAGCACAGAGACAGCACTGGTGAAAGTTACAAATGACCTTCTAATTGCATCAGACAAAGGACTTGTCTCTGTACTTGTCTTACTAGATCTTAGTGCTGCATTCGATACCATTGACCATCACATTCTATTACAGAGACTAGAACATTTAATTGGCATTAAAGGTACTGCACTAAGCTGGTTTAAATCCTATTTATCAGATCGATATCAGTTTGTACACGTTAATGATGAATCCTCTATGCACGCCAAAGTTAGTCACGGAGTTCCACAAGGTTCTGTGCTTGGACCAATTCTATTTACCTTGTATATGCTTCCTTTAGGCAATATTATTAGGAAGCACTCCATAAATTTTCATTGTTATGCAGATGTTACCCAATTGTATTTATCGATCAAGCCAGATGAAACCAATCAATTAGCTAAACTTCAGGCATGCCTTAAGGACATAAAAACCTGGATGACCTGCAATTTTCTGATGTTAAACTCAGACAAAACCGAAGTTATTGTACTTGGCCCCGAACACCTTCGAAACACATTATCTAAAGATATAGTTTCTCTAGATGGCATTGCCCTGGCCTCCAGCGAAACCGTAAGGAATCTTGGAGTTATCTTTGATCAGGATATGTCCTTTAACTCCCAAATAAAACAAACTTCAAGAACTGCCTTTTTTCATTTACGTAACATTGCAAAAATCAGGCACATCCTATCTCAAAAAGATGCAGAAAAACTAGTCCATGCATTTGTTACGTCTAGGCTGGACTATTGCAACTCTCTATTATCAGGCTGCCCCAATAAATCCCTTAAGACTCTCCAGCTGATTCAGAATGCTGCGGCACGTTTACTGACAAGAACCAGAAAAGAGAACATATTTCTCCAATATTAGCTTCTCTACACTGGCTCCCTGTAAAATCCAGAATAGAATTTAAAATCCTTCTCCTCACCTTCAAAGCCCTAAATGGTCAGGCACCATCATATCTTAAAGAGCTCATAGTACCCTATTACCCCACTAGAGCACTGCGCTCCCAGAATGCAGGGTTCCTTGTGGTTCCTAGAGTCTCTAAAAGTAGAATGGGAGCCAGAGCCTTCAGCTATCAAGCTCCTCTCCTGTGGAACCAGATCCCAGTTTGTGTACGGGAGGCGGACAACCTCCTCACATTTAAGAGTAGGCTTAAGACTTTCCTCTTTGATAAAGCTTATAGTAGGGCTGACTCAGGTGACCCCTGAGCCACCCCTTAGTTATGCTGCTATAGGCCTAGACTGCCGGGGGACTTCCTATGATGCACTGAGCTCCTCTCTCCTCCTCTTCCTCTCCATCTGTACGCCCTCATATCCCATCAATGCTTGTTATTAATTCAACTTCTTCCCGTAGTTGTGTGCTCTTCTCTCTCTCTCTCTCTCTCTCTCCCCTTCTGTTGCTTTCTGCAGGTGTTTCTGCCTCTGGAGCTGTGGAGTCTGGGTCTGTGGTTGCTGCCGCCTGCTGCCCCCGTGCTCCTGCTCTGCACCCGCTGCTGCTATTGCTGTTGTTGCTCTTGTTATTAGTATTGCTATTATAGTGTTGCTCTTAGTGTTGTTTCTGTTGGTGTTAACATCAATGCCATTACCATATCTATATGCTGTATTGAGCTGCTGTATGTTCTCTTTCCTCCTGCTCTCTCTCTCTCGCTCCCCCCTTCCCCCTTCAACCCAACCGGTCGAGGCAGATGACCGCCCACCTTGAGCCTGGTTCTGCTCGAGGTTTCTAGCTGTTAAAAGGGAGGTTTTCCTTGCCACTGTCGCATAGTGCTTGCTCATGGTGGGAACTGTTGGGTCTCTGTAAATATAAAGAGTCGGTCTAGACCTGCTCTATTCGAAAAAAGTGCCCTGAGATAACTTTGTTATGATATGGCGCTATATAAATAAAACTGAATTGAATTGAATTGAATTGATCACTCAGTATATAGGTTTCCCTCAGGTCTCATTTAGGCAGGTCTAATAGTTGAGTTCACTTCTTGTTTTGTAAGCTGTATTTGTCAGTAGAGTTATGTTTAGTTGACCTCCTTTAAGGGCCCTATAAATCTTACTTCTGTTCTCTTCACTTATTTCTTTGCGGAATCTTTTTGTTGGAATAAACCAAACCTTTGTCTGAACTTTAAACCTGTGTTACTTTGTGCTTTGACTGCTTGGCCCACAACGGGAGACAACAAATACTTGGTTGGTTTGGTCTTTTCATGGAATTATATGTTTATAAGAAAAACCCAGGCTATTGTCGGTCCTGTTCAGCAGCTTTGAGACCTGCGTCGACCTCGGGAGCTAAGCAGGGTCGGGCCCGGTCAGTACTTGGATGGGAGAGCGCCCGGGAACACCGGGTGCTGTGAGCTCTTTCTTCTCATCGGCAGAGGGCGCTGCTCCTTCCTCGGTGGAGGCGACAAATACTTGGTTTGGTCTTTTCATGCAATTATATGTTTATGAGAAAAGCATAGATTATTGTTAGTCATATTCAGCGGTTCTGAGAACTGTTAGTGGCATTTTAGCATCTATAAATATCTTGTCTGAATCAGCTCCAACGGCTTACGGCCATACCACCCTGAACACGCCCGATCTCGTCCGATCTCGGAAGCTAAGCAGGGTCGGGCCCGGTTAGTACTTGGATGGGAGACCGCCCGGGAATACCGGGTGCCGTAAGCTTTTTCTTCTCATCGGCAGAGGGCGCTGCTCCTTCTTCAGTGGAGATGCGATGGCCGTGGCCACAACCACACAATTGCAGGTTTGAGGTTTCTGCCACATGTTCAGTTACTTTCATTTGCAGTCGCTTCAAATTGCGGAAAACAGTCTGTTTTGTTTTTGAATTTGTTTATTGGCACTATGACAATGTTTGCTAGAGGTAGCGCGCACATTTGGTTTGCATTGTTGGTCATACTGCTGTTTTAACTAA
>SEMN01001451.1:0-53892 GCA_005408345.1 Macquaria australasica | reverse complement strand
CTCCAGCTGATTCAGAATGCTGCAAACACGTTTGTGGGAGCCGAAAAGAGAACATATTTCTCCAATATTAGCTTCTCTACACTTTGGCTCCCTGTAAAATCAGAATAGAATTTGGAAATCCTTCTCCTCACCTTCAAAGCCCTAAATGGTCAGGCATCATATCTTAAAACTCATAGTACCCTATTACCCACTAAAACTCTCGCTCCCAGAATGGGGTTCCTTGTGGTTCCCTGAAGTCTCTAAAAAGTAGAATGGGAGCCAAGAACCTTCAACTATCAAGCTCACTCTCCTGTGGAACCAGATCCCCAGTTTGTATGCAGGGAGGCAGTTAACCTCCTCACATTTAAGAGTAAAACTAGACTTTCCTCTTTGATAAAGAAGCTTATAGTAGGGCTGACTCAGGTGACCCCTAGGCCACCCACTTAGTTATGCTGCTATGAAGGCTAGACTGCGGGGACTTCCTATGATGCACTGAGCTCCTTTCTCCTCCTCTTCCTCTCCATCTATGCAGCCCTCATATCCCATCAATGCTTGTTATTAATTCAACTTCTTCCCGTGGTTGTGTGCTTTCTCTCGTCTCTCTCTCTCCCTCCCCTTCTGTTGCTTTCTGCAGGTGTTTCTGTCTCTGGAGCTGTGGAGGTCTGGGTCTGTGGTTGCTGCCGCCTGCTGCCCCCGTGCTCCTGCTCTGCACCCGCTGATGCTATTGCTGTTGTTGCTGTTATTAGTATTGCTATTATAATGTTGCTCTTAGTGTTGTTTCTGTTGGTGTTAACATCAATGCCATTACCATATCTATGCTGTATTGAGCTGCTGTATGTTCTCTTTCCTCCTGCTCTCTCTCTCCCGCTCCCCCCTTCCCCCTTCAACCCAACCGGTCGAGGCAGATGACCGCCCACCTTGAGCCTGGTTCTGCTCGAGGTTTCTACCTGTTAAAAGGGAGTTTTTCCTTGCCACTGTCGCATAGTGCTTGCTCATGGTGGGAACTGTTGGGTCTCTGTAAATATAAAGAGTCGGTCTAGACCTGCTCTATTCGAAAAAGTGCCCTGAGATAACTTTGTTATGATATGGCGCTATATAAATAAAACTGAATTGAATTGAATTGAAAAATGAGTAGTTCACCACTCGACTGGGTCTTCAAGTCATTCGTTCATTTTACACGTGACAGCTACACAGGCTCAGTATTGGACAGAAATAAGTAGTTACCCCTCGACTGGGTCTTCAAGTAAGTTGTTCATTCATTTTACACGTGACAGCTACACAGGCTCAGTATTGGACAGAAATGAGTAGTTACCCCTTGACTGGGTCTTCAAGTAAGTTCGTTCATTTTTCACATGACAGCTATACAGGTTCAGTATTGGACAGAAATGAGTCGTCGCCTCCCCCTCCCCCCACCCCACTGAAAGAAATGAACTAATGACTCAAAAAAAGAGTAGTTAATTACCGAACGGGATTTAAGGAACTAAGTCACTAAAATGAACCGATTATCCCATCACTAGAACCGAGACTAGTTGTAGAACATGCTGCAAGTGTTTGCTAGAGGCTGATTGTAGATATGCTTCGTATCCAGTGCACCCAGACAGTTTGGTAGCTGCCACTTGTCATGAAAGTCCTTGGCAATTGTTCACCATTGTTCCTCTGATGTGTCCACAACCAGACAAGTTCTTTGGTTCTAACCACATTTGTATGTGTTCACACACCCCACAGTGGATATAATCTAAGAATCATATCAGACATGATCAAGTTGTAATTTTATAGTTTTCTGTTGCTCAAATGTTTTAAAGGGTTCGGTATGCTTGAAACAAACTTTAGGCCTTGGGGCAAAGGAAGATCCAGAGAATCGCCCTGTTAAGAGTTACTGCTTTGAAGTCGTCAATCACATTTAATTAAGAGGACAAAAAGCCTGTTTCAGTCCTATTGTGGGAATCAGTGGAGCCAAGCATTGAGTTGGTGAATTGGTGAATACCTAATCTGCTGTGATGATGAAAGACTCTGGCTCCTGTCCCACACTGCTTTTGTAAGCGCAAGATTAAATAAATGAGCTGTATTATTTGACGAGGGACCTGGGTGAATGAGAGCAGATGCCTGCATAATGTGTCCAGCCAGGTTAAAACAGCACTTTATATCTGCTTTACTAAAACAGAGCTGACAGTGAAGAACAGTGTGACTATAGCGTGTGGAACAGAAGTGAGAGAGAGCTGACATTTGGCCCACCACTTAAGTGCTGGGGGCCCCACCACTTTAAGTAAAAGTATGAACTACTAAAATTTTACCAAAAGATCAATAGGCTCCATATAATTGCACCATTTGCTTGTCAAGCAGTAGTCATCATTGATGGGACGGAGGTGGCTCGTCCACTTTAGCCAGACTGATTGGGAGACAAGAACAGATACAAATTGGGAGTCTGGGGCACAAAGATTCAGGGGTCCATTCTGAAAAAGTTAATTACACGCGAAATTCAAGCTTCTCTCTGCTAAACAAAAAGATCAGCTGTTTGAACGAGAAAGTTGTTTGAGAAAGAAAGATTAATGAAATCACTAGAAACCAACCAATTCCTCTGTGAACAGGGATCCCCCTAGCAGTAAAGATGAAAGTCTTTATGGAATGACAGCACAGATAAAAACATGGCTGAAGACAAATATTGCCCTCAAGAAATACAGAAGAAGAAATAGACATCTAAAATAGAATCTAATCAAACCAAACTTTGGTTTTCATTTAAACCTGCAATATTTTTTGCCACTAGAGTGCAGCAGAACACTGATAAACACAACACTGACATATTATCACCTTTTTAGTTGATATGGTGAACATGTTAGCAAACAGTTGCCTATTTGAATATCTAGCAGACACAGAGCAACATTAATATTAATTTTGACTTGTTTTTCTAGCCACCTGGCAATGTTAAGTCCAATATTCCCTCTCTTTTAGCCCTGGTTTGGTAGCCATCAACTGAGGAAATGACGTGGCTCTTTAGCTGCTAAATGCTCCACTGTGTTCACCAGCTAGTCTGTAACTGTGTCTGTCTGCTGTTTGCTGCTGGGCAGGTAGTGTACAGTGGGTTTATAAGAGCTTTTTGTTAACTGAAAACAGCTGCCTGCTGCTTCTGGAAATGACACTGATGATAGCAGTGAGACTGAACCAAAAGAGTTGCAGGCGTAAAAACCAAAACAATGAGCTGAAAGATTCTATAAAGCTTCGTAGAACTGAAGAGAACTGCAGAGTAGGGTGAAAATGATCTGATTTTATCACTATGAGTGACAACTTTACAGACATGTGATCCCTTGTTGATCTAAAAATGTTAATTATAGCCACTTCGAGTGTTTCATTTATCCTATTGCCTTTAATACACCTGGAATGAGTCTTTAAAGGCTAAATTCAAAGAATTACACTTTAGAACCTTAGCCATAGAGTTTGGGCTTGAATTTATCAATGTGATCTGTTTCATCCAGTGATACCAGTATTACACAGTGACCTCTGGTGGCCTTGATTAAGAGATGCACCAAAAACAGTTTAGTTACAGCTTACAGTTTACATCTATGCTGCCATGTAACCAAACACTGTAATCATGGTTATAACCATAATATTTACTAAAAGGTTTGATGAGTGTGTTAAAGCCTTTAAAGTATTCTGCATCCATTAACATTTCCTATTTATTCTTCTTTTTTGTAATCAAAATAAGAGCCGCAAGTTTCCCTTATACTGCACACATCCAGCAACAAAAGATTCCACATACACAGTGACGTAACCCAGACTGTTGCAGGTCATTCTCCTCAGTGTGAATGACAGCCCTCCAGTAGCTCTGCTCAGAGTCCTGACAGAGGGAGGAGGAGCAGAGCTTCACTCTTCACTGGGGTGGAAAATGTCCACAACTAATTATCTATTTGTTCTGCTCAGAATAAATATGTTTTGTTCAGTATAAATGGTTCTGGTCAGTATTACAATAAAATGTAATTCTGCAGCTTTAAAGTGATTGTTTGTAGTGTACATGGTACTTGCTGTGTGAACAGAGTTTATTAGTCATGTCACTTTCCTTTAATGTGATTGGCTGTGGTGTAGTAGCTAGAGAGCGATGGTTGAGCAAAGGAGGTGAGCAAGCAGCAGAAGAGCAGGAGCTCTGAGAAAAGCCAGTGAGAAATGTAGCAACTAGAAAATGCAGTGTGAATGCTTACAGCTGAAATTATTTTGAAAGCATTGCTGAAAGAATTTTAATTCTCAACTTTAGCCTATTATTAATATTTACTGTGTATCTATACACTGTATGTAGGCTTATGCTTTGCCAATGTCATTGTCAGCATGTGGTTGTTATACGTTCTGTCCACTAGAGGGCATTCCAACATTACCAATAAACATTTGGAATTACCAACAGGTGATAGCTTTCTTGCTAAGTAATAATTAAGCTTGGGCACAAAATTAATAATGTTAACTTGGAGGTATGATGAGGAGGAGGGAGGCACAAAAGAGGTCATTCTTGGCTGCTTTAGTGAGAAGGGTTCACCTGCAGTCCTCCCTCCTGAGACCCCTAGTTCTGTGAGTCAATAGGGTTTGAGCATGAGTAGTAGGGTTCTCTCGTATGAAGTAGGCTAGTAAACTTTAACTTATTTCACCTACGCAGTCCACCAAAATCAGTTTCTGAACAAATCTGAGGTGAGAAATAAGCAATCCAGTTGCTGAATCTTTACTCATATTAGACATATGAGGCCTAATTTAAAAGTTTGTTCCACCTTTCGTAAGGCAAGGGCACTACTGCACTGCTCGTGTCATGCCAAAAAGTGATCAGCCGCCAAAAACTGCCTGCCTTCCGCATTTTCTACTGATGGAGGATATGCATTGGTATATATCCAAATTGCAATTGGCTATTGTCTAGCAATTTTGCCATAGCTATTATGAAATTACTCTTAATGACTCCATTATTTATGAATTTAAAAGATACTCCACATTTTTGAAAATGTGCATCCGCCTAATGAAACAATGTGGGTGATTTATTTTAGTCACCCTATTTTTCACTTATTTAAGTCATATAACCTCATACAAATGTAAAATTCTCTTACCAGTTTGGTGTAAAAAAAAAACAAACAAAAAAAACACCTATGGGTCTGTGAGAAACAATCCAAATCATTTTAGCAAATTGTGTAATCCACTGTATTTTAAAATGGTCTTTCTTTCTGTAGATATAAGAATTTGCAACTGCCACCAAGGCTGCAGGACAGATGGTCCTGGCTCTGATGTCACAATAATAAGGATGGATGATATGTGCAGACAATCCTGTAATGGGACTGCATCCAGCCACACTGCTGCACCTCTGCCTGTGTCAACATCCAGCTAAGTCGCTGCACCTCTGCCAACATCCAGTCTATTCACTGCCAAACAAACTTTAACATGCCCCCACTGTAATTTGTCTTCATAAAACAAATATCTAGCAACCCATATGAAAAGAAAACATCTGGAAACAAAAAGTGATGTCACAGCCACAAGTCATCTGAAATGTGTTTGATGATGCCAAAAATGGAATTTCAGCAGTCCAGAGGACAAGTCGTGGATTTTCAAACCCCATCCATGTGCAGAGGAAAACTTGGGGGAAGACTCATTCTGTCATGTGTGAAGTAGAAGAGTGTCTACAGTATCATCAGTTTTGTCAGGGGAGTAACTTGCCCTTCAACCTCTTTTATTTATATAGCACCATATCATAACAAGGTTATCTCAGGGCACCTTTTCATATAGAGCAGTTCTAGACCAACTCTTTATATTTACAGAGACCCAACAGTTCCCACCATGAGCAAGCACTAGGCGACAAACTCCCTTTTACAGTATTTTACAATTACTTACACACTAAAATTAAAAATAACACACAGTTAGTGAAACCTGACACTCAAGGGGCAAAACCTCAGCCCTGAGGCCTGTACTACAAAGCGGGATATGGGGTTAGCGAGGTAACTTCAGGTTTAACCCTGGGTTTTCAGTAATACGACGGTGGTTCACTTCTTACCGGGGTAAATCGCCATGGTAACCTATGCTGCACGCCTCCAGAGCAGGTTATGTTCGAGATAACAGATCAATGCGTACAAAAGCATGTCAAAGCCATTTCATTGTGCTTTTGGATCCCGATATCATCCTACAACAGCTTTGTACTTATAAGATATGAAAGTAAGCCTATTTACCGCTAAATTATATTTTTATATTTATTTTTTATTTGATCCCAAGTCCGTTTGACACTGTCTGGGTTGCAGTTGAAAGAATCAGGCTAAAATTGTCATACACGCCATAAGAATACATCTAAGCAACACATTAACTTAATGGAACACTACTGACGGGGCAGTGATATAAGATAAGATAAGATAAGCCTTTATTGTCCCACAGCAGGGAAATTATAATATATATAAGCCTGTTAATTTGCACATTCACACAGTTAGCGATAATTTTTGCCAGCTGTCTTTCCTGCGTTTGGCAGTTGTGTTGCTTTTAGCATGGATGATGTGTTTAAATTCTTCGTATTTCTCCAATATTATAGCTTGCTCTTTGTTGGTAAAGTATGCCGCTCTGCTGCCAGTACACTTGTCTTGTTTGTGATTGGTCATATGCTGCAATCACCGCCCCTTTTATGTGAACGCGCTCATGGCTAGATGGGGAAACCTTGGGTTGATTTATCGAGCTGATAACCAGCGGCGTATGACTGCTTAGCATTATCGCGGTTGTTAGGTTTAGTGAATCCAGATAATGAAAATATATCCTGGGTATGTTGAACTTGCTTTGTAGTACAGGCCTCAGATTCTCAGCTTCACACTTTTTGCAAAACACTACACAGTGTTTTGCAAAACACTAAACACACTCTACATTAGACACAGAAATCTAACATGATGTCACTTGTTTGCCATTTCAAGGCACTGCCTTTGAAAATACCACACCTACACCAATCAGCCATAACATTATGACCACCTGCCTAATATTGTGTAGGTCCCACTTTTTCTACCAAAACAGCCCTGACCCGTCGAGGCATGGACTCCACTAGACCTCTGAAGGTGTGCTGTGGTATCTGGCACCAAGACGTTAGCAGCAGATCTTTTAAGTCCTGTAAGTTGCGAGATGGGGCATCCATGGATCGGATTTGTTTGTCCAGCACATCCCACAGATGCACGATTGGATTGAGATCTGGGGAATTTGGAGGGCAAGTCAACACCTTGAACTCGTTGTCGTGTTCCTCAAACCATTCCTGAACCATTTTTGCACGTGTCAAAGTAACATCCACATGAATGGCAGGACCCAAGGTTTCCCAGCAAAACATTGCCAAAAGCATCACTCTGCCTCCGCCGGCTTGCATTCTTCCCATAGTGCATCCTGGTGCCATGTCTTCCCCAGGTAAGTTACGCACACACACCCGGCCATCCACATGATGTAAAAGAAAACGTGATTCTTCAGACCAGGCCACCTTCTTCCATGCTCACGTGCCCATTGTAGGCGCTTTTGGCGGTGGACAGGGGTCAGCATGGGCACCCTGACTGGTGTGCGGCTATGCAGCCCCATACGCAACAAACTGCGATGCTCTGTGTGTTCTGACACCTTTCTATCAGAACCAGCATTAACTTTTTCAACAATTTGAGCTACAATTTTGTAGTAGCTCTTCTGTTGGATTGGACCACACGGGCCAGCCTTCGCTCCCCACGTGCATCAGTGAGCCTTGGCCGCCCATGACCCTGTCGCCGGTTCACTGGTTTTCCTTCCTTGGACCACTTTTGGTAGGTACTGACCACTGCAGACCAGGAACACCCCACAAGAGCTGCAGATTTGGAGATGCTCTGACCTAGTTGTCTAGCCATCACAATTTGGCCCTTGTCAAAGTCACTCACATCCTTACGCTTGCCCATTTTTCCTGCTTCCAACACATCAACTTCGAGGACAAAATGTTCACTTGCTGCCTAATATATCCCACCCACTGACAGGTGCCATTATAACGAGATCATCAGTGTTCTTCACTTAACCTGTCAGTGGTCATAATGTTATGGCTGATCGGTGTATAACCAATTTATCAAACACAACTGTCAGGTGTACAGACAGTTAGTTGCTTAATTGTGAACTCACCAATCAGGAGTAAGCACTGAAAAAAGACTACAGGTGAATGTACCCGTCTTCAACAAAAATGGAAGGCAACATTGCAGTAAGAGGAAGAGGGAGAGGGACACATTGTCATCTGCTCTGGTCCAAAACTGGTTTCATCAGCATCCACAATTTTGAAAAAAATCCTTAACCCCATTCAGCATGGTGGTGGAAGGTTTATGATCTCCATGTCAGGATACCCCTCATTAAAGCCATGGAGGAGGCTTGCGACCAAACTGATGCAGGGTCTGTGTAAGGATGGATTTGCCTTTTAAGAAGATTCTTCCCTTGCTGTCTTGCAAGAGAGGACATAGCCTGTGATGTGGACGAAGTGCTATGGCCAGATCCAGCTAGTCGAAGAGATGATGCTTAGGTTTTTTACATAAATTATACTTTCTATCTTTTTTGTCTCCTCAAATGTTTTGCTATGTTTATGTACTCTATTCCATTTAGAATATGTTCTGTTCTGATTTTCAGTGCAAAATGCAGCCTTTGGAAATGCAGTGATACATTGACTAATTTTACAATGCGGAGAGAAATACATATTTTCATCAGTGTGCAGTACTGGTCTTTGTGTTGTGTTTAGTCCATTATATTAATTTTCTTCACAATTACAATATCTCTGAAAAAATCTAACCCAGACTATATCATTAGAAAAGCAGAAATGTTAAAAGTGTTTTTAGACTGAGCTCAGCAGTGTGTACCTGGTTCAAACTGAATCAGATCGTATGAACCATGTGTGTGCCATAAGCTGACAAAATAGGGTTTTTATAAATCATTGTATGATTTTGAATGAAGTGTTTAATTTTGCAAAAGATCTGAGGTGTTCTGCTCCTTGTGTGTGTACTTGTGTGAATTGTGCGTAGTCTTTTGACAAAATGAGCTCTGTTTTCGAAATCATGCTTAAGCAATCATAAAAAACTGTAACAGGCAGAAACCTCCAGCAGAACCAGGCTCTGGGTGGGCAGTCATCTGCCTCGACCGGTTGGGTTGAGAGGGGGAGAGAAAGAGAACATACAGCTGTACAGTACAGTTCTACATAGAGATGTAAAGTGATGTTAATATTAATAAAAATACTAATAACAATACAATAATAGTAATACTAATAATAAGAGCAATAACAATAATAGCAGCAGCGGCTGTTGAGCAGGAACGCGGGGGCAGCAGGTGGCCTGCAACCATATTTCCAGACTCTACAGCTCCGGAGGCAGAAACACCTGCAGAAAGCAACAGAAGGAGAGAGGAGAGTAAGCACACAACTACGGGAAAGGGAAGAAGTCGAGTTAGTAACAAGCAATAATGGGATAGGAATGCCTACAGATGGAGAGGGAGAGGAGGAGAGAGGAACTCAGTGCAACTAAGGGGTGGCTCAGGGTTCACCTGAGTCAGCCCTACTATAAGCTTTATCAAAGAGGAAAGTCTTAAGCCTACTCTTAAATGTGAGGAGGGTGTCTGCCTCCCGTACACAAACTGGAAGCTGGTTCCACAGGAGAGGAGCTTGATAGCTGAAGGCTCTGGCTCCTATTCTACTTTTGGAGACTCTAGGAACCACAAGGAACCCTGCATTCTGTGGGGTAATAGGGTACTATGAGCTCTTTAAGATATGATGGTGCCTGACAAGGGCTTTGAAGGTGAGGAGAAGGATTTTAAATTCTATTGTAGATTTTACAGGGAGCCAGTGTAGAGAAGCTAATATTGGAGAAATATGAACACCTCTGTGAACACATATGCGCATTGGACTACTGTGATCATACCATCTCGGAGGGAGACTCTTCTGAGGGAGAATGTTATTGAGGAAAAGGTTGTTTGCAAGTTTTTTGGGGAAGCCTAAAGAGGCAATATGCTGCCCAGAAAGCACACACACCTTTATCAGTTTTAGTCAAATGAAGAGTCTTCGACTTTTTCTGTCAATATATGAGCCTACAAAAAGGTGTTTCAGTCAGTTTGGCACACCTGGCATTGTCCTTGTGTAAAGTTCCGCATGTCATGTCCTCATAAGAACAGTGCCAAATGGCACCTGTTCCAAACAAACAGGCAGCTGTTTGTGACCTCAACATTTCAACACAGGAAATGCCCAAAACAGATGTCATCTATCCACCCTTGAATGATGTGGAGAGGGTGACACGCTACATATAGAGAGAAGAAGGTCCCTGGTAGCCTCCCAGACACAATCATCTCCAAAAAGGACTATCCCACACAGTTGCTGCCAGGGGAGACAACGTGCCAACTTTGTCCAGCTGTAGCGAAGCCAGTGCTCATTAGAAAGAATGCTGCGTGAAAGCTGTCATTGAGAGTATGTGTAATGCAAACTACTTTATTTTTAAATTAATCTTATCGGGAACTGCGACTGAAGCTGCACCATTTTCTTTCTTTTTTTTTTGTTTGTTGCTCAACACTACTATCATGTTAAATGAGATGAAGGTGAAGGTAACGGTTCGCTATATTAGCATATTTCCCTCCATTTCAGAGGAACTGAAACATCTTTTGTCACCATTTCACAATTTATCAAGAAATATGTCTGAGACTGAGTTGACATAATTAAACATGGGTAATATGTAGTATTTCACCTTTGACATACAGTATAATATACAATCAAGGCTATGGTCTCCTGAAATCTGTGACCCACCACAAAATTGGCTGTTGCACAGAGGTTTGTCCTATATTGTGTCAAACATCTGAGGTGAACAATTATATATAGCCTCACTGGCTTGTTCTCTCTGTTCATATTACCTTTTTAGATGTGTCATTTCAGAAAATGCCCAACCTGTAAAATGACATACAGGTATCAGGAGTGGAAACATGGCATACACAGCTTTAATGACCATGTATTAATTGATTTCCCAAAGACAGCCATATGGGAATGATGATGGCATTTTCATGTTAATGGTGAGACATGTATTGAAATTCATTAAATGTTTATCAGGCAATCAAGTCTAAAATAATTTCTCCATTTGCAGTCTACCTTGAATGTTCAATTCAATTCAATTCAGTTTTATTTATATAGCGCCATATCATAACAAAGTTATCTCAGGGCACTTTTTCGAATAGAGCAAGTCTAGACCGACTCTTTATATTTACAGAGACCCAACAGTTCCCACCATGAGCAAGCACTATGCGACAGTGGCAAGGAAAAACTCCCTTTTAACAGGTAGAAACCTTGAGCAGAACCAGGCTCAAGGTGGGTGGTCATCTGCCTCGACCGGTTGAATGTTGTCCTTGATGCTCCTTTTGACTACAGTATTGTGAGTAGTTATACTTATTAAGATTCATTTTCATACTGGCCTCTGTTTCATTCACATAGTCATTTATACGGTCAAATATTTCTCTGTAGTCTGAGATGCCCTCTCTACGGCACTGGTGGTGAATAAATGCTGATGGAGAACTTGGAGCTGGAGGGGTAAGATTGAATTACATGATATTACTATGTAGAGTATTAGGTTGTTTAAAGATTTAATGACTTCTCATCCTTTCAAGTCATTTTGCCCACTGGACTAACCAATCAAAGCCCTCTTGGGAGGTCATCTAGCACCTGTGTTTCGTGTGAAGAAACGGAAACTGTCCGAGGGTACCAAGGTGAGACATGGTCCTTTTTTGTGGTATAGTTTTTGAGGCGTAAAAATGGCGGCTGCAGTCTGAAAAAGTGTGTGTGTGTGTGTGTGAGTGGGGGGGGGGGGGTTATTTATTATATTATTACTTCTTTTTATCCATTACTGTCATATTGCTATTGTCAGAAAATATAACTTAACACATCTCTCTCTCATAACATCTTACGCCAACATGACCACTTGATGTTATTTTCATTCTGGGGATATACCTGAATATATAGCTAGTATTGTCATTTTTGTTGTAATTTTATCCCTGTTAATTCACATGTAGCACCCCAACCCTGTTTACCTAGAAGTTGGGGGCCCTAGGTTCATGTTTAGCTTAGGTGATACGATTCTAGTCAAATGGTGGAAATACTTACTCAAACCCATGTTAGATAATTAAACCCAGACACCATATCAAATGATCAATAAACCCTTTACTTAAAATATTTTGGTTACAATAAAATATTAGTTATGAATAATAGTACAATATACTATATTAATGTGACACGAAATATAAACAAACAAATAAAACTTACTACATAATAACCTTCTGTAAATAATATATTGCCCAAAAGAAATTACCCACAGAAATACACAAGGTACTTAAACCACGTGAGTAACCTACACTCACTAACAGTACACAATGTGCCTCAAACACCGTTACTCACTGCCTGTAATCGGTGAAATTTTAAACGTCTGAAAAACCCTGAGCACTTAACTCTCTTTACTACTGTACTTTTACAGTTATCACAAAACTCAGTATAGAAATATATATATCCAATGCAAAATACAAATAGGCCCACCACACACACACACTCACACCGAGTACTCACGCACGCAAAAATAACAAACGGTGCAGGCCTGAAACGTAGCTGGGGTGCGTTGAAATAATTGTCTCTTCACTCCGTCCAACGTAGCTGGTGTGCGCTGAAATAATTGTCTCTTCACTCCGTCCGAGCAGAACGACCAGTTCAACTCAGTCCAACGCGTCCGAGAAAAAAAAACCCCCAACACTCATGACCATCACTCGATGACACAATGTCCAATTGGTCCACTCGATAGTCCAACAATCAAACTATGAGAGCACTTTATCCAACAAATAACATTCTATCCAGACAAGTGTCCCAATACAAAAAACCTAGCCTTCGGCTAACTCTTTTTCCGTTCACCCTCCGCTTCGCCCTTACTTCTCCCTCCTCTTTTCGCGCTCTTCCTCCCCTCCCCCCCTTTTTCCATCTCCCAGCCCACCAATCCAGTTCATAACTCTCTGTTATCAACAGACGGTGGCCAATCAAATTACCTTAAACAGTATCAATCATTCAACAAATGACAGGTTGTTCTTACACTTGCTGGTACTGGCTAACCAAACTTGCTTGGTTTTTCCAAAAACTTTATTGACATTAAACAAAACATTATCTATACGTTCTACCCTACTGAGTGTAAAACTTTATTCAGATTAACAAACCTGACTTAACTGTATTTTGCCTTGATTAAAGTGTAGACTTTATGTAAATAACAAAGCCTTAATCTAGGTCTTTTAGGCTCCTCTTTTAAACTTATCTCTTAAACTCAGTTTTCCTTTACCGGGCTACACACACTTTTTAATTCTAATTCACACAACACTTGTGAGTACATAATCATTGCTCTGAAAATGCATATCATTCGATGTCTAATTATTAAATGCTGTTCCTTGATGACTGATGTCAATATCAGTATTGCAGACTGTACAGAATGCATGGTGGGGAAGTCGGGAGATGCAGAGGCATGGCCATCTCTCCCGGTAACTTTCTAGGAATTTCTGTGGCACATTTTTCAGTCGGGGGTGCCATGATCTGCTCCTCTCATTACAATTACGCATTGGGCTGCAATAATTAATATTACGAATACTATGAAAAGTCACGTTTAACCATCTGCGAGCTAGCTTTCAAATACGTATGTAACATTAGGCTAACGTTAATTTAACTCACTTCACAACGTTCCACCCCCCGCCCCCCAGTCCGTTTACCTTTGCAAAGGAGTTCAAAGAACGGTCCTCACTTGAGGAACTGGACTGAGGAGGGGAACGAGAGGGATAAAATCAAGGCCAAGAGTGTTGCTGTCGATTTGCGGATCCAAGCTACTGTCTCTTGAAATGACATTAAGCATTTGTTAATCAAATCAAGGCAATGAGAACGAATCCAGCGCTATTACTAGTCGAACTCTTTCTTCTTTTATTTTTCGGTAGGCTAGATGCTCATTGGCGTTTTGCTGCTGCCTCTTGCTGTTAGACTTGAGTACTGCACAACTGGTCAAACGCACAAGGCATCACCAGCTTTTTGCGTACTTTAGAGTGATAAATCGTACCAGCGTACTTTGATGTGAAAATGCGTACCTGCTACGCAAAATGCGTACAGGTTGGCAAGTCTGTCAATATTCCTATGTGCAATAATGTCATTTTTTAAGTCTGTTTACTTATTTATTTATTTATTTATTATATCTTGCTTTTTCTTATTGATGTTAGTTGCTATTGCACTATTCCCTTGCTGCTGTATCACTGTAAATTTCCCCGCTGTGGGATTAATAAAGGTTTATCTTATCTGTTTGCTCAATTACCACCAAGTAGAACTTGTTAGCCAGCAGAGTCATAGGGTGCCACTTGCCTGTAATATGCATGATTACTATGATCTATATTAATCTAAAAAAATACACTTTTGTAGTGACCCTCAGCTAATGTTAAGCATTGTAATAAGCTGCAGTATACCTATGCAATTGTCGTTTGGTTTTATGAAGTTCCTTTAGGAATTTTACATGGTCGATTATTTATATCAGGCAATTCTAAGACGACTATTCATAATTTTTAAGGAAAGCAATGGCCTGACACAATGCACCTCGAAGTGAAGAGAAAGAGGAAAGATGGTCAGAATCTGTGCAACAACATTGGTATGTTTCTCTTCAGCAGTAATGTATTTCTGTCTCTAGCACCTTCGATAAAGACTGTGCCAATGGTGACACAAATGAGGTTACAGCTGACCATGTATTTTTCCATTTCCACACATGTTGGAGCCTGAAATCCATCCGGAATATGAGAGTGGACAGCACGAACATCCTCAGCAACAAAGATTACAGCAGGATGTCTCTGTTTGGTAAATATTATGCTCATTACCTGCTTATTGTGTGACATAATGGTGGATTTAGTCTTTCAATCACAAGCCATTTATAAAAAAAATTCTATATATACCCGTTAATAGGTGTACGTGTGGAAAATGCACTAGTGGAAACGTCTGCTGTCTGGAAATAACAAAGGTAGTCTCCATAGCAAGACTGATCTCTACACTTTGTTCTAATGCTGCAGCTGTAGCACTGGAGACAGGTCTGGCTGTACCCATTATAATTCTGGTATAGGGGGAAAAAACACTCTGGCTTGTTTGTATTTCTTTAAACCAATCACAGTCGTCTTCGGCGGCGCTAAGCCCAGGATGCAGGAGAATTTCTACTGAAATAGTCGGCCAATGGCAGGCTTATACCCACAGCCTACTTCCTGTAAGTCAGACTATAACAACGGTTAGTATAATGTCACCAAACGACTGTATATCCAGCTAGCAGGAAACGTTTTAATCTAATGTTCAAAGAATGTTTTAAGGATATTTATAATTTCAAATAATGTTCCTATAAGGTTAACTGCTAACTAAGACATAACGTTCTAACTGCAACATTTTAATGATATTATTGAGGTAGCAGATTATAGAAAGTTCTTTTATAAAACATTCCCACAATGTTACATGGTAACAAGGGAAGAACATTTTCAAAGCAACATTCTGAAAATGTTATTGAGGCCTGAGATGACAGAAGTTTTTTTATAAAACATTCCTGTAATGTGATGTAATGTGAACAAAGGTAGAACGTTTTCCCTGCATCATTGTAAGGATGTTTTGGGGATGTTATTGTCCCCATGTTTTAGGGATGTATTGTTTCTAGCTCTGCCCAGGTGTGCTAAATCTTGATTGTTCAATGAGGTGCACCTGGCCTGGGAATGAAGTTTTTTAAAAGCTCCTGTGCCAGCATCCAAAGAGAGAAGCATTTGATGTGGGTCTTGCTGCCTCTCAGTCTTGGATTTTGTGTTGCTGTTGTGTTTTGACTTAATTATTTCTGGTAGCCTTAGTGTGTTGGTTGTTTGTCTTCATGTTAATAAATCCCATGGCTTTGGTTGTTTTAAAGGTGTTTCTCTGTGGTTGATTTGGGTCAGTGGTGGAGTGGGGGGGTTAGGCATAACAGGTGTTGTCGTTCTCTGCTGCAATAATATGCAATGGAGAACTCCAGATAACAACAGCAGTGAGTGATATAGACTATTATTACATAGCTAGTTAGCTTAGCTAACGTAACTTCGGCAGACCTGCAACCTATCCCGTGTTATTCTAAAGCTGTGCACCACCACATAAACAGAAAATAGACAAATATTACTTTATCGGTTCTTCCTGTTGTTTTAAAGATTAAAGGCACAATCACTTTTTCCACATAGGCTATAGTGGTACACAGTGAATTGTGGGGTTTGAGAATGTTGACTTGACTTGGGAAGTTTTAGCTGAGTGGTTTATACATTTTAAAAATGTTACCACAAAACATTTGCATATGTTTTTAAAGCACGTTATCCTACTCTAAACTAATAACATTCTGGGAACATTAAAAAAAACTTGCAGCTGAAAACGTTCGAAGAATGTTACGGCATAATGTTCTGACAATGTTATCAAAAACATTTTAAGACTGTTTTTAGATAACTACCTTTTTAAGAAGAACATTCTAGGAACAAAATTAAATAAAGTTAAAGCTGCTGGTTTAAAGGCATATGAGTTGGCACCAGAAGCTAACAGGCAAAGGTTCAGAACGTGGGCAAAGTCAGATAAGCAGACTCACATGGAGTTTGCTAGGGAGTTGGTAATTCATTTTAATCAGTGTAGGGCTCTTGAAGTTAAAGCATTTGATGACGTGCAATTTAATGATTTTTTGAGTTTAATGATTCTCTGTAGAGCAATGTTGCTACCTATATAAATGAGGAAGGTGAAGAGGAAGATATTCCATTCATGGCTGACCCTATGATGGCATACAATGTCTCGGATTATAACGTTAGTTATTTAATTGAGGACAGAAGAGATGAAGCTAGCCAGGGAGTACAAGCATACCTGCAAACTTTTGCTACAAGCTCTTTACGCCAGATGGTGAGAAAACGGAACCAAATTAAAGAAATGACTAATGGTAAGTGCTTGGTTTAGCTACATGATCTTTGTTTTTTCAGTTTGTAAAGGCTATTAATCACTAGAGCAGGCTAAGAAAGCATTCTAGTGTTATCAGTGGCAAATAATGTTGTGTCAGTGTGTGTAGTTTATCTATGAGCATCTGTGAGAAACACAAAAGGTGATTCAGCATGATTTAGCCAGTTTAAAATCTTTGTAGATTACTTGATTTTTCATTTTCATGTGTCGTAACGGGTGCAGTGAATATCTTTACAATACCTTGTTATTCAAGCAATTTTGTGTTACCATATTCTACAAATAAGTACTTTAATGGTACCCTACCAAGGAAATGATATCCCTTGTGTGGCTGTCATCAGAATATTAATGTGGTGTTGGGGTGCTGGACATGTACTGAAGCAAAAAGGGAAAGTCTTCCAGCATCATTTCATCATTTTGCAATGACATTGTCCTCTAGGAATATGAAGGTAGGGTACACTAGTTCTCACTGTTGGCCTAAGACTGGTTTGTTTGAATCCTAGACAAATGTGCACAAAACATACTGCTTTATGTTCAGGGTTGTGATCAATTATGGACTGAACTCAAGAGTTGTAATTACATAAGTGATTATGACCACCTCATACATGACTTTGCAAATGGCAATGTTGGGGAATAACAAGCCTGCTTGAGTGTTTGGTCAATGCACAGAAACCAATATCTCAAACAGGTCAAGAACACATCAGAAAAAGAAGTGAAGCTTTTGAATCCAAACTCAGGAATTTAATTTAACTCAGAATTGTGCATACACATGCATTAAAAAGACATACCTAACACAAAGTAGAGTGTGGTATAACAATTACTCAGATTACATTGTATTTTAATGTTATGGTACAGTTTAATGTTACTGTAACACATTGTATAGCAGACTCCAAATCCTGATTGGTCCTCTCTGTCTGACCATCAGACAGTGGGTGAAAACCCAACGAAAACTCCAAAACTCCTTCCACACTTGAGAGATGAACTGGGGTCCCCGATCTGAAACCACATCCAACGGGATCCCATGCAACTTGAAAACATGATTCATTAATAGATTGGCCGTCTCTCTGGCCGACGGGAGCTTGGGGAGAGCTACGAAATGGGCTGCTTTGGAAAAGCGGTCAACAATGGTGAAGATCAAGTTACCTTGAGAGGGGGCAACCCCGTGACAAAATCCACTGCGATGTGTCTGACCACGGATGCCCGGGAACAGGCAGGGGCTGCAGCAGATCCCGAGGAGGGACGGTGAGAGGCCTTTCCCCGCGCACAGACAGTGCAGGCCTGCACATAGTCTTTAGTGTCCCTCTCCATGGACGGCCACCAAAACTGCCTTTGTAGCAACGAGAGGGTGTGATGGATCCCAGGATGACAGGCAAACGTAGCAGTATGCAGAGCGAACAGAGGCAGGAACAAACAGGTGGTTCAGTGGGCCGTTGCCCGGATCGGGGTCAGAATGCTAAGCCTCTGATGGTGTTTTCAATCTCCCAGGATAGAGATGCCACCACACAGGACGCAGGGAGGATGATGTTGGGACATGGCGTAGTCTCTAGTGAGGGAAACTGCCTGGAAAGGCTTGACGAGAATTGAGTCTCTTGGCCTAACTGATATATGCTAGGTTTTTGTGAACAGTCCATACTAGGAAGGGTTGGCTAGCCCCCTCTAACCAATGCCTCCACCCCTCAAGTGCCAATTTCACTGCCAGCAGCTCCAGGGTATATGCAGGAATCCTGAAGTGAAATTCCATACCTTTTTTTAAGACCTTTTCAACATACTTTAAGACTGCAACGCCACAAGTTGTAACTGGTTATCAGCAACACACCTTATCTTACATTTACAGTACTATACCAGTACATTTATTTTGAGATTGCAAAACATCTTAGTTTGACATAATTCAGATAGGCCAGGAGGGAACAAAACTCAAGAGAATAGTGACTAACCAAAAGGCAATGTTTATTAAAAGTAATCAGACCTGCAAACTCACAAGAGGTGGAAAAAGGTGACATGTTTGTAAACTCAACCCCTCAAAACTCAAGATTTTTTTGGGGATTTTAACATGTAAACGAAGCATTCTGGTCCACTTTAAGAAAATAAAGGGAAAAGACAACATTTACTTAAGGCAAAAAAAAGAAACATTTATTGAAACCAATGCTGTTTCCGAATTGAGTTTTTCTTCGTTAACTTTAGCTGATGTGATAAGCTGGCAAGCTTTCAATTATAAATAGGTTGTGAAAGATTTGATGGGGTAATGGCCATCAATAATAGAATGTTTCATTTCATTACACATTTCATTTATATTTAGTTTACACAGGAAAGGTTTAAGGAGGCTTGTGCTCAACTGTAACTGGGAAGTTAAAAAAGTCTTTTTTTTCATGTCTGTGATATATTCTAGAGACATCAATAGTCAATATGACTATCAACAGATCATTTTCACTGTGTATTTTTGCTGAGTACCGTGCACGTTACTCAGAAAGACTCCTCTCTAGATGTGTGGTGGAAATTTTCCTTTGAAGAAGTGAGCAAATGAAATGAAGATCCAACAAGCCGTTGTCTTTTGTATATTTAATTAAGAAAAGAATGAAACAATCAGATGAAATGGTAAATAAAGATTAAAAAAAAGGTAAATCAAAGGGAGTGCAGGCGAGCACACAGAGTCAATCCGATTTTAGCTGAAGGACAGAGATCATACACCAAAATGCATATGAAGCGTCTGACCAAGAAGGAAAGATGCTGTCACATACTTATAACCTTACAATACACAGACAGACATATCAGAGTACAGAATCACCTCTAACAAAGATAGTCTGTCTCCAGCTACGTTTTCCTGCCCAAGGCTGGAAACCCAGGGCAGACTGCTCCCCAGACTGCAGTTGTCTTTTCCCCTGATTACAAACAATTTGTCCTCCCGCTAAAACCAACCAAGATACCAATGTACCTTAAACAGAGATGACCTGAGACAGAAATTATCTGAGTGTACAGAATTAAGACTGATTGACTAGAAAAACAAGTTATCACACTAAACATATCCAGTGGACATAAAGAGAGAAATTTATCACACTAAAAATATCTAGTAAAAAGGAAATGAGAAATTTTGCCCTTACACGCTGAAGACGGCTGTGTGGCTGCTCTAACCTGTTATTAACATGGACGCCAAAATGAAAGCAAGAGGTTCCGCAATGCACACGCGCTGCTTGGGTTGGTGGTGTTGCCCGGCTGTTACCTCAACTTGTGTCCATTGAAGTAGTACCGCGAAAAGTTGTCTTTATACATCCATGGAAAAGAAGACAATGCAGTTATCTTGATTCTGATTGGCCAAGACTCGAAACGTCTCAAAGATGTTTTATTGAGAAGATTGTGATGTGACAACAGCTTTCTGAAACGTCTCTGGCCACTTTACGCAAACTTTTAGCATACAAACTTTTTGGACTATTTGGAATAGGCTATTGACATTGCAAAAAGGCACACAAATATAATATCTCGTAAAATGCAGATTAAGACGTTTTAATACTTTAAGACTTGGATACCCTAAGCTCCCGGTTCCCTACATCATAGTTTCATTCAGCTGGAGACAACCGTTGAGAAAAGAGAGAAAAAAAAGAATTAAAAAGCACTTACCACAAACACCCAGCTGTTGTGCAATGTGACAAAGAGCAGTTTGTCTGTTGATCTTATTAGAGTAAATTTTAAGGCTTGTGTCATACAGACACAGCTGTTACTCAAACAAATTGATGAGGCGATCTTCTCTTTCCTCCGTCCAAAACTCTGCCATTTCGACCAGCTGACAGTGTGTAATGACCAGCTGACTTTGCTACGAGTTGATTGGCTGTTGAAACAAGTGACGTGCCTTACGTTCTAAAACCAACCACAGGCGATTTGACAAGCTGAGTTGCAGGTGGCGCCATTAGCCGGCTTGAGTCGAGCTGAGACGGGCCAGTTCACACCGCTGCAACTTTTCCCTGCGACGTTCTAAAACGGTTTCGTCTTGTCGCGAATATTTGGTCTGAACTGGCCTTAACGGGTAAGTACAACTGCATGTCATCAGCATGCCTATGAATAATGTGCCCAAGGGGAAGCATGTATAAAGCAAATAAAATTGGTCCCAATACCTACCCCTGAGGCACACCATACTTAACAGAGGAAAATGAAGAGTTGTTTATAGACACAGAAACTCCTGTTGGACAGGTAAGTCCAACAGGTAAGCAAGATAATCTTAAAATTTATAGGAAGGCCCTCCGCAATGCTAGAGCAGCCTACTACTCATCAGTAATAGAGAAGAGGAAAATAAGAATAACCCCAGGTTTCTCTTCAGCACTGTAGCCAGGCTGACAGTCACAGCTCTATTAAGCCATGTATTCCTATAGATCTCAGTAGTAATGACTTGGACCACTGACGTGCTGACGTGCTCAGGTGAACGTATTGTCTCATTTCCGGTTACCGGTGTTTCTGTGTTACTGATTGCAAAGTTCGCTGCTCCAGCTAAACCCAGTTAATTTTGATATTTTCTTTACTATAGCGGTTAATTACCCGCTATACATTTAAGGATACACTAGCTCTGTTTAAGCACTCATATCTGTCTCCTGTTAGCGACTTTCCGCTAATCCCACAGTTGTTTACACGCTAGTTAGTTGCTACTTTAGCTCAGTTAGCGATGGCGTCTCTCTCTCCTTCTCCCTCTCCTGCTCTCTCTTGCTCGGTGTGTCAGATGTTTAGTTACTCCTCTGCCTCCTTTAGCGATAATGGTACGTGTAACAAATGTAGTTTATTCACCGCGTTGGAGGCGAGGCTCAGTGAGTTAGAGTCGCGGCTCCGCACCATGGAGAGTCAGTCAGCCGTAGCTAGCCAGCCCCTAGCCGGTGCGAGCCGACCAGAGGTAGCTTCTGCTAGCCGTCTCCCGGCAACTCCCGAGCAGCCGGGAAGCCAGGGAGGCTGGGTGACCGAAAGAAGCATAGCCCTGAACCAAAGCCCACGGTTCACCACCGACCCGTTCACGTTTCTAACAAGTTCTCTCCACTCAGCGACACACCCGCTGAGAAACCAACTCTGATTATTGGCAGCTCCATTTTGCGAAACGTGAAATTAGCGACACCAGCGGCCATAGTCAAATGCATCCCAGGGGCCAGAGCGGGCGACGTTCAATCCTATTTAAAACTGCTGGCTAAGGATAAACGTAAATATGCTAAGATTGTTATTCACGTCGGCGGTAATGACAGCCGATTGCGCCAATCGGAGGTCACGAAAATTAATGTGGAGTCGGTGTGTACATATGCAAAAACAATGTCGGACTCCGTAGTTTTCTCTGGACCCCTGCCTAATCTTACTAGCGATGACATGTATAGCCGCATGTCATCATTCAACCGCTGGTTGTCGAGGTGGTGTCCAGGTAATGATGTGGGCTTTGTAGATAATTGGCGGACTTTCTGGAGAAGACCTGGTCTGATTAGGAGAGATGGCATTCATCCCACTTTGGATGGAGCCGCTCTCATATCTAGAAATCTGGCTGAATTTATTAGTGGCCCAAAGCCATGACAGCTCAGAGTGCAGACCATAGACTTAATACAGTCTGTGGTCCAGACCAGGAGGCAGAGTTGCAGTCCTACACGCTTCTCTGCGCTTCCATTAGCTTATTATTAACAAAGTTATCTCAGGGCACTTTTTCGAATAGAGCAGGTCTAGACCGACTCTTTATATTTACAGAGACCCAACAGTTCCACCATGAGCAAGCACTATGCGACAGTGGCAAGGAAAAACTCCCTTTTAACAGGTAGAAACCTCGAGCAGAACCAGGCTCAAGGTGGGCGGTCATCTGCCTCGACCGGTTGGGTTGAAGGGGAAGGGGGGAGCGGGAGAGAGAGAGCAGGAGGAAAGAGAACATACAGCAGCTCAATACAGCATAGATATGGTAATGGCATTGATGTTAACACCAACAGAAACAACACTAAGAGCAACATTATAATAGCAATACTAATAACAGCAACAACAGCAATAGCATCAGCGGGTGCAGAGCAGGAGCACGGGGGCAGCAGGCGGCAGCAACCACAGACCCAGACCTCCACAGCTCCAGAGGCAGAAACACCTGCAGAAAGCAACAGAAGGGGAGGGAGAGAGAGAGAGGAGAGAAAGCACACAACTACGGGAAGAAGTTGAATTAATAACAAGCATTGATGGGATATGAGGGCGTACAGAAGTACATCTGAATAGATTTACCACCCGGCTACATACTCCCCTGCAACTAGTCAACGTCCTCAGTGACTATAAAACATGAACCGACTCAAATGCTCCCTGCAATGCTTTCTCAAAGAGAGCAGTACCCAGGCTTGTCAAAACCTGGGAGACCATGTCTATGCTGACTGAGACAGCATTACAGGCTGATTTTGGCAAGTGGAATGGGTTCGAATGAAACAAACTGGGGAGGAAGGGCTTCCTCAACGACAACAAAATCAGGCTCAAGTGACTCTGGCATGTCCCCAGCGACAGGCTGTGTCTGTAACCTAGTTTTAGCTCTGGGTTTGGGAACCGGTTTTGCACAAAGTCGCAATTCTGACCTATGAACTCTTTTAATTGGACCTCCTTCCAAAGGTTCAACAGTGTGGGTGGTACCCTGGATGTAAACTACCTTGTAGACTGTTGGACTCCATGCGTCTTGAATCTTATTTCTACCTAAGGGTCTGTGACTTAGGAACACCAACTGACCAATGTCTACAGGAGGACAATACACCTTATCGTTTTGCAGTGCAATTCTCTCAGCTGCCTTCTGCTCTGAGTACTCCCTGGCTCTTTCATGTGCCTGTCTAAGTCTCTCTTGATGAACAGACAACCAGTCCTGTTGCCTGTCTGACACACACTCACGCCCTAGTAACGCATCTACTGGGAGATGTGGCTGTACCCCGAAAAGCAGATAATAGGGTACCCTGTGGTGGAATGAGGAGTGACATTATAGGCATATACTAGTTCAGGAAGATGCTCTGGCCAACGCTTCTTTTTCTCAGGTGGGAGTGTTCTCAGCAAATCATGGAGTGTTCGATTGTATCTTTCACACTGAGCGTTTCCTTATGGCCTGTAAGGAGTTGTCCGTGTCTTTTTAACCCCATAGAGTTTGCACAGCTCTGCTATTCAATTCAATTCAATTCAGTTTTATTTATATAGCGCCATATCATAACAAAGTTATCTCAGGGCACTTTTTCGAATAGAGCAAGTCTAGACCGACTCTTTATATTTACAGAGACCCAACAGTTCCCACCATGAGCAAGCACTATGCGACAGTGGCAAGGGAAAAACTCCCTTTTAACAGGTAGAAACCTCGAGCAGAACCAGGCTCAAGGTGGGCGGTCATCTGCCTCGACCGGTTGGGTTGAAGGGGGAAGGGGGGAGCGGGAGAGAGAGAGCAGGAGGAAAGAGAACATACAGCAGCACAATACAGTTCCACATAGGGATGTAAGGCAATAGATATGGTAATGGAATTGATGTTAACACCAACAGAAACAACACTAAGAGCAACACTATAATAGCAATAATAATAACAAGAGCAACAACAGCAATAGCAGCAGCGGGTGCAGAGCAGGAGCATGGGGGCAGCAGGCGGCAGCAACCACAGACCCAGACTCTACAGCTCCGGAGGCAGAAATACCTGCAGAAAGCAACAGAAGGGGAGAGAGAGAGAGGAGAGAAAGCACACAACTACGGGAAGAAGTTGAATTAATAACAACCATTGATGGGATATGAGGGCGCACAGATGGAGAGGAAGAGGAGGAGAAAGGAGCTCAGTGCATCATAGGAAGTCCCCCGGCAGTCTAGGCCTATAGCAGCATAACTAAGGGGGGGCTCAGGGCTCACCTGAGTCAGCCCTACTATAAGCTTTATCAAAGAGGAAAGTCTTAAGCCTACTCTTAAATGTGAGGAGGTTGTCCGCCTCCCGTACACAAACTGGGATCTGGTTCCACAGGAGAGGAGCTTGATAGCTGAAGTCTCTGGCTCCCATTCTACTTTTAGAGACTCTAGGAACCACAAGGAACCCTGCATTCTGGGAGCGCAGTGCTCTAGTGGGGTAATAGGGCACTATGAGCTCTTTAAGATATGATGGTGCCTGACCATTTAGGGCTTTGAAGGTGAGGAGAAGGATTTTAAATTCTATTCTGGATTTTACAGGGAGCCAGTGTAGAGAAGCTAATATTGGAGAAATATGTTCTCTTTTTCTGGTTCTTGTCAGTAAACGTGCCGCAGCATTCTGAATCAGCTGGAGAGTCTTAAGGGATTTTTTGGGGCAGCCTGATAACCTCACTCTCAAAATTTCTGCCTTGGTCAGAGTGCAGTCTCTCAGGGACCCCATATTTCATGAACCACTCCCTGAGCAAAACCTTAGCAGTAGTGTCAGCTTTCTGGTCTTTGGTAGGATATGCTTGCGTAAACTTTGTGAACATGTCGGTCACCACAAGGACATTTTCACGCCCGTCTGAAGCTGGCTCCAACACTGTAAAATCAACAGCCACCACTTCTAGAGGTCGGGAGGCCAGGAATGCTTGAACTGGAGCATGGATTTTTGGCTGAGGCATCTTAGTCAAAATGCACCGCTCACAGTTTTTCACCCAGCTTTCAACATCCTCACATAGCCCTACCCAGAAACACCTCCCTCTTAGCAGGTTTACAGTGCGCTCTATGCCCTGATGTCCCATCTTGTTGTGTACATTCTCTAGGACTTGGTCCCTCAAACAACCAGGCACGAGTAACTGCCACACCTCACCATGACGTGGGTCTTTAATCACCCTGTACAGCAATCCTTCCCTTTGCTGTATGCAGCTCCACTGTTTCAGCAGTCTTTTCACTTGGCTAGACAGGGCTGCTCTCTCTCTGGGGACTGGCCTTCTTCCCCGATCCCAAAATGTCCTGAATTCTTTTAGGGTGGGGTCACTGGTCTGAAAACCTATCAGCTCCTCTCGGGTATAACCTGGCAGTGTGGGGGTGTTGCCTTGCCAAGTACTTATCTCACCAGACTTCGACTCCACAGCACGGATCTGTCTCACCCTGTAACACTCAAGACCTTTAGCGACAAGCCCAGGATCCAGAACCGTCCCTCGCCCAATCAGGTTACAAACAGCAATACAATGGTCAAAGTCCGAATCAGGGTCTGTTTCAGGCTCCCCTGCAAACTCCTGCCTAGATAGGGCATCTGCCGCCGCATTGCTACAACCAGGCCGATACTTAACCTCAAAATCAAACACAGACAACTGCGCTACCCACCTCTGCTCTATAGCGCCCAACTTGGCTGTCCTGAGGTGGCAGAGAGGATTGTTGTCAGTCAGGATAACAAACTTTGAACCAAGCAGGTAACCCCTAAACTTTTCAGCAACTGCTCATTTTAAGGCAAGCAACTCTAACTTCATACTACTGTTATTCTGATCATTCTTCTCAGCCTGGCGTAGCCTGCGGCTAGCGTATGCGATGACTCGGTTGGTGTCACCCTGCTGCTGACATAATACTGCACCTAATCCATGCTGACTGGCATCGGTCTCCACTATGAATGGTTGTGTGAAGTCAGCAAAACCCAAAATGGGGGCAGAGGTAAGTTTTTCCTTTAACTGCTCAAAAGAAGAGTCACACTCCGGTGTCCACATAGCACAAAACTGGTGACCTACTTTCCCTGTTTTCTTCATACCTAAGCATTTGTTGACTAGGTCATGCAGTGGCCCAGCAATCTGTGAGAAGCCTCGCATGAATCTCCTGTAGTAACTACAGAAACCCAAGAATGACTGCAGCTCTTTGACAGTGGTTGGGACCTTCCAGTTCTTAACAGCAAAGACCTTGGAGGGGCCAGGCCCTACACCTTCTGCTGACACCTGATGACCCAAAAACTTCACTGACTGCTGTAGAAAAGCACACTTCTGCAACTTCACTTTAAGGCCCGTCTCTGCCAACCTCTTAAGCACAGTCTCAAGTCTCTCCAAATGTTGCTCGAATGTCTCTGAAAAAAACAAAATGTCATCAAGATAAACCAGGAGTATCTGAAAAATGAGGTCACTCATAGTAACTTGCATAAGCCTCTGGAATGTAGCTGGTCCGTTACAAACACCAAAGGGCATTCTCACGTACTCATACAAGCCAAATGGTGTAGTGAATGCTGTCTTAGGCCTATCCCTCTCATGCATGGCCACCTGGTGATATCCACTCGCCAGATCTATGGTTGAGAAGAACTTTGCCCCCCTTAGCGCATCAAAACTCTCATCTATCCTTGGGAGCGGGAATGCATCATGTCTCGTCTTTGAATTGAGTTTCCTGAAATCAACACATAGCCTCAGACTACCATCTGCCTTCCGCACCAGCACTGTCGGCGATGCATAAGCACTGGAGCTTTCTTGGATGACTCCTTTTTTTAACAGCTTGCCAATATGTTCCCTGACTTCACTGTACTGTGAGGGTGGAATTCGTCAGTATGGCTGTGTCACAGGTATGTCATCTGTAAGATGGATCTCATGTTGCACTTTGTCAGTGTAACCCAGATCTTCATCTTCTGTTGCAAACACAAAAGACTACTTCTCCAGCAGCAAAGCCAGCTGTGCTTGCTGTTCTGGGCTACTACAAACATTTAGCTTGTCTAGGATGGACTGTACATCTGCAGATGTTTCAGGGTGTTTGTCAATACTCACTTGTTCAGTGTCTGCTGAGATTCTCTGGAACTGTACTTCACAAAGCTTATCGCTTTTCACACTGTCTACATGAGTCAAAACCCCTAGCCTCATCCTTGGCCTTAGCCAGATATCTTCATCAGACAGGTTCATGACTTGGACTGGGAACATGTGACTCTGATGAAACCAAGGTTGGCACAACAACCAAACCTCCAGGCAAAAGTGCACTCACAGGCTCCAGCAACAGTAAAGGGCCATCCTCACTCAAAGTCCTAAGTCCCTTAGCCATGACTGTAGCAACAGATGAAGCAGGCACATGGACTACATCCTTACCAGCTACTCTAGCAAAAGAGAGCCTGTCTGTTACATTTATTGCATGAAGACGATGAAAAGCCTGCCTCCAGTTGGAGTCAAGCCTTCCCTGCAGAGTGGTGTCAAACTCAGCGTGTACTAGCTCTCTGCATTTTTTGACAATGTTCATCCCTATGAGACCCGGAACAGAGGAAGAGTGTGCAGAATCTTTGACTATCAGGAAACCTCGCTCTGGGATAGTCAGACCCATGGCTTCTACATCAAGCTCCACATAGCCCATATAAGGTATGTCTAATCCATTAGCTGCAGTGATCTTTAACCACTCAAATGCAGGATGAATGTCTTCACCTTTTTCTGACAAATGTTCCCTGAAAAAACTCTCAAAGCGTACTGACCTGGCTACCAGTGTCAAGTAGGCATGATACTGTAACACCCTGGAGTATCACCTCAACAGTTTTGCATTCCCCAACCGCACGCTCTAAGATTTTGTTTCTGTCTGGTGTCTCTTTTGGTGAGCCAGCTGCTTCTCCTCGAGCTGTTTGGCTCATGACAACTGAGGGTGCAAGTTTTCCTGCACTACAGATGGAACAGGTGTTGCATCATCCTGGCCCCTTTTGGCCTGCGGGCACTTTCTTGCAATGTGACCTATGCCTCTACACTTGAAGCAGATAGGCTGACCATCTGGTGTGAACTTTGGCTGTAGTCTAGCTCGTGGCTTGGGCTCTTGGAATGTCTGCTGAGTGCTGCGCCTACTCAGTTCGCTTACAGCGTTAGCTAGCTCAGCAAGTGTTTTACCTAACTCTGCTAGCTGCTTTTCCTGATGGGCAACTGCTCTTTGAACATCACCCAATACAGTACATTGGTCATTGTTTGCTTTAATAGCAGAGCTCTGGGTTTCTGAAACCTTTGAGTTAACTTGGTTGCTCTTCACAACTCTGGGACGATGGAACCTGCTGTCCTCCATTTCCCACAGGAGAGCTTCATTCCTCACCTCTAAAAGGTTGGAGTCAGGTTTGTCCCTAACCATCTTTCGGAGTTCGCGCCTGAGGGCTGCATCCCTTAAACCCTCAATGAACTGGTCCCTGAGAACAGTTTTCTCGTTAGGTATTACATCTGTGGACTGTTTCACTACTGAGCTCAAAATCTGGGACAATACATGAGAGTAGTCACGGAGGTCTTCCCCATCAGCCTGTTGTAAAAGGTCTGCAAAAGCTGTGTTGTGCTATGTTTTTCCCCAAATGCATTTCTCAGGTAAGAGTATAAATCACTGGGCCCCACTGACTGACCCCTCATACAGAGTCTCACCTCTTCTAATGCAGGACCACGTAACAAAGATAGTATGTAGTCACATTGTTCTTCTATTGTCTGCTCCCGGGATCTTAGAACTCTTTCAACTTCTTCGATAAACTCTTCCACAGATCTCCCATCTGTAGGTCTACCACACTCCCCACTAAATGCTTGGACCTGGCGTTCTCTTGGAATGTAGATGTATGAACGTGTCAGCGCGCTGTTACCATTTGCCCTCTGAGCTCTTGTTACATCATTTAACCTGGCTAGCTCATCTCGCAATCTGGTGAGCACTTGCATGTGAATCTGCATTTCTTTGGTAGCATCTCTACTTGTACCCGTTGCCCCTTCTGAGACCTGGTTTAACTGACCATTATCATTACTCGAAGTACCTTCATCACCAGATTCACTAGACATTATGAAATGTTAGCCTTTTCTCAGTCCAGTATATGAATGTTCAGTCCAAAACGTGGCTCAAGGATACTGCGAAGACGGTCTCTAACTAGGAGCACCGTTGAATCTTGGTCTTTGCAGCTGACGTTAGTGCTGGAATCTCTTGGGCAGGTCCGGATGAGTCTTGTCGAATCAGGGAGTGCTAGCACCTCTTGGAACACCTCAGGTTCTCCCTCGCTGGTCACTACTTCCACAGCAGGCTGGCCTCTCAGACTCAAACACCAATGGACCCACCTACAATGTCCACCACTGCCGTATTTCTCAAATGAAAATAAACCACTCTGTTGCCAATAGCAATAAAAAGTATGCCTAGCTACACCCCACTCCTGGTACCAAAATTGTGTAGCCCGTGGAATTAGATGCCACACGGAACACAATTACTTCAGGGGTTTTGTAGCTTTAATTTCATTCCTGACCACATTTGCAACAGGTCATTTGAACAGAGTGCATGAGTTCCTTTAGAGGACTGCTCACTCACAGTTTGTTGTGGTTTCTAACAAAAAAAACCACAGTTTACAAGAAGAAATCGATGGGAAACAAAATACGGCAGTGGCTATGAGTAACGACAGAAAACATAAAATAAAACCAGATAGATACACATTTATCAACAATGACCCACAGAATTATGCTGGGAACGTACAATATATAAATGTAGAGGACACTTACATCCCAAACGTTTCATTAAACCCACGTGGAACTTCCTGGAGATTTCACAACTCAACACACTGTCATGTACCTTCAAACAGAGTTAAAACTGATGTAAAACCTGTACCATTCCTCGTATAACAAAGTACAATGTAGCTTAGTGCTTGCTAACATTACCTTGCCATGCAATTGAGAACACAGTGGTTGACGGCTGGCGCCCAAAATTCCAGGACATGAATTCCAGTAGTGTCTAAATCAAACATTCATGTTACATATCGGCAGAAAACATCGTGTAAGTATTTGTACAGGAATATTTTACAAGATATGTATGTATTTACCTACTACTTTCCACGACAAAGTCACAGCACCGACCACTCTGCAAATCTCCAGAACGTTCACACGCAAAACAAGAAGAAAGACCAAGATGCACTCCGCTGACTAACAATAAAACTACTCAACGTTGCCACCTTGTGATCAAAATAAGCAACAGCAAGCGAGTCTATAAGAGCCCACTTAGAATCTGCTTCACATTGTGCATGACTTAAACAAGGTTACATTTAAAAGAAAACAACAAAGAACACATGTATTAACATTTAAACAAACTTTCAGAACTATACTAAGCCTCAGTGGAGAAGTTCAATTCAATTCAATTCAGTTTTATTTATATAGCGCCATATCATAACAAAGTTATCTCAGGGCACTTTTTCGAATAGAGCAGGTCTAGACCGACTCTTTATATTTACAGAGACCCAACAGTTCCACCATGAGCAAGCACTATGCGACAGTGGCAAGGAAAAACTCCCTTTTAACAATTAGAAACCTCGAGCAGAACCAGGCTCAAGGTGGGCGGTCATCTGCCTCGACCGGTTGGGTTGAAGGGGGAAGGGGGGAGCGGGAGAGAGAGAGCAGGAGGAAAGAGAACATACAGCAGCTCAATACAGCATAGATATGGTAATGGCATTGATGTTAACACCAACAGAAACAACACTAAGAGCAACATTATAATAGCAATACTAATAACAGCAACAACAGCAAGTTGTGTAAGTATTTGTACAGGAATATTTTACAAGATATGTATGTATTTACTTTCCACGACAAAGTCACAGCACCGTCCACTCTGCAAATTTCCAGAACGTTCACACGCAAAACAAGAAGAAAGACCAAGATGCACTCCGCTGACTAACAATAAAACTACTCAACGCTGCCACCTTGTGATCAAAATAAGCAACAGCAAGCGAGTCCATAAGAGCCCACTTAGAATCTGCTTCACATTGTGCATGACTTAAACAAGGTTACATTTAAAAGAAAACAACAAAGAACACATGTATTAACATTTAAACAAACTTTCAGAACTATACTAAGCCTCAGTGGAGAAGTACATCTAAATAGATTTACCACCTGGCTACAATTAGACAACAGTTTATTGCTTAAAAACAGTGATTTTTGTGAAAAACTTAACTTTTGGAGTAGAGATGAGACATGATTTCTTGGAGTTCAGGCAGAGTAAGGGGAAAAATAGCTCAAAGAATTCCTTTGCGGGTGATCAACATGTAAAAAGGTTGGACAGGGGGTGATACCAAGTCTTACTTACTCAAGCTTTCCGGCAAAGTGCAATAAATTTCACAGTCAGCATCACAATCAGCAGAGGCACAAGGAGAGGCCAGGTTTACTAACTGATCGACAGTCTTGAATAGAAATCTGGGGTAGTGCTGATGGGCAGAAATAAATTAGAGATATAGAGGCACCATTTCGTCACATTTTGACAAGTCCCAATCAGAATGTGCCATCTCACAAGTCCCGCCCCCGGAAGTCCCGCCCCCGTACTTCTGCCCCCAAAACCCCGCCCCGTCCAATCAAATCGTGCCATTCACTACCGAAGTCCCGCCCCCATACTACCGGCCCCCTGAAACCTCGCCCCGTCCTATGAAAACGTGCCACGTCATCGCCGTAATTCCCGCTCTTTTTTAAAATGTTATTTTAGGGCCCCTCCTTTTGCTCCTCCCCTCGTCCTTCCCCCCTTCTTAGCCCATTTGTTAACCCTCGTTTAACTGTTTAGTTTAAAACAGGTTCGGTTTTGTTGGAGAGAAGGAGAGACAGAAAAACATGGAAGACTCTAAAAAGACAATGCCCGCTCTGGTGCTCATTAGCGAGACGCCCGTCACAATCTATCAAGAGTTAACCTCCCGAACGGATGCTCTGAAGAAACGCATCGTCTATTTGAGTAGAACTCAGGTGCCTCCACCCGAGTCTCTGCAGGAAGAATGGTCTTTAGAACCCTACGGTCTGTGTGGGGTCTGGGGCTATGTGTTCAAGTACGAAACGGGCAATCTTTGCTTGTATCAGCTGGATGAAGGTGAAAAGTTGGGGCCTGTGACCACCATAGCTACGCTAACTTCCAACGACTGGGGAGTGCTGAAACTGGTGATGCATCATCTCCAGGGGGGTAAGGAGA
Source organism: Macquaria australasica (assembly GCA_005408345.1). Lineage (NCBI taxonomy): Eukaryota > Metazoa > Chordata > Actinopteri > Centrarchiformes > Percichthyidae > Macquaria > Macquaria australasica. The sequence continues at coordinate 21,224 of SEMN01001451.1, read as the reverse complement.
CGACAGATGAAGAGCAAGATTGGAATCTTTCGACACAGAGGATGAGGAAGCTCAGAGAAAAATTGTTACCCGTGCTGTATGGCAGACCAAAACTTCACTCTCTGGTCGATGGTTCTTCCGCGTCAGCCTCCGCAAGTCCGGGGAAAAGGAGGGTGTAGAGCATTTCGTCTTGGAGTGTTTTAATTCTGACTGCGGGGTATTTCGGACATTGTTAGACCTGCCGGTCGCTGCTTGGTCTGAAAAGATGGAAGAAGAAGCTGAAATATTCACCTCTCTCTTCCGCAGCTGTCACAACTGGAGGGATGCTCTAGTTCAATTCAGTTTTATTTATATAGCGCCATATCATAACAAAGTTATCTAGTCACAAAGAAAGCTATGATCTTTTAGACCACGCCTCCCTAACCCTAACTACGCAATATAAGGAGTACCCATTGGGGACACAGTCCAACCTCGACCTACGGAACACCCTGACGCAGCCAGACATCAAGCAAGAGGAAAAAAAGAAAGAAGAAAAGATGGAAAGTACCGGACTGAACCTGTGCCAGACCAGTCTAACAACCTTTTGGGAGCGAGAACCTTCGCCGGACCCACGTCCATCGTGTGACCTGTCCGACGATGATGGGTTGACTCATGATTGTCCCTAGCCCATTCGTATGAGGATGGTGAAGGAGCCTCCGACAGAGCCTTCACCGAATCCACCCTCTCTGGATGAGTGTGACTCACCCGACGGTTCCCCCAGCGGTTCCCCCGACTCAGACAATACGGACAACGGATTTGAGGAGTCCCAGGCGCCTGACTCTCCCTCACCTCTGTCCCCAGTGATGCCTCCCACCCTCTCCCTCATCTCCTCTGAGAGCAGCGAGCCCCGAGGAAGATGAAGTCGACGGATGGGTGTCCTCCATGTTTATCAACGTGCTCCATCTGCTCAACATTACTCTGGGCAACTACCGTAAAGATACCTGCCATGGCTGTCTGACCAACCACCCAAGCCAGAGACAACACGAGTGTTTGGAAGTATTCGAGGATGATTTCTACTCGACCTACTTTTACCGGCGCATGTGCAACATCCATGTGGGCCGGATGTCTTCAGGATCTTCACCACACTTTTAAAAGCTAACAGTTACTAATAAAAACACTGAGTCCAGATGAGTTCAGATGTGAGCAAAGTTTACTGTTCAAGCAAAGCAAGCAGTACAGCAAACATGAGTCCTTCCATGGAACGACTGACTATACAGTGCACAAATCCTGCCTTTTATACTCTTTCTGTTACCCCTCCTTCTGTGGTCTTACAACCTAGTACCTCCTCCTGACCTTGAGCTGCTACATCTCGTACCTTCTGCCGGACACCATTGTTTTTCTTTTTACGCATTTTTCCATTCTCAGTAAACAATGATGTCGTCTGCCAGATGGTTCATGCCCCGAGGTCTCTAGGCTCCTTTGATCATGACAAATGATCGTGTCAACTGCTAGGTGCTTTTCCTGCCCCCAAAGGATCGTCTTTATTGATCCATAACTAATGGTGTCTACTCATAGTGCTTCGTCTTTTTAAAAAAAAAACATGGTGCTTCATGTGTTTCGAGGTGCTTTCCATGCTCATTAGGGCTCTGTTTAACTTATCACACCTACTAGGTGTTTGTCTTGTCCATCTGTACTCTTCTCATTTATCTTATCGCACCTGCTAGGTGCTTGCCTTGTCCATCTGTACTCTTCTCTCAGATGTTTACCATGTCATCAGTGCTCTTACTTGCTCTGTCCATTATTCTGTTGCCCTGCATCTGATTTTGCTGTGCTCTTTACCTATATAGCGGTATATTATCAAACTTCCAGTGATTTATCAAACGATCATTATTTGTTTTCCAGTGTTCATTATTTCGTTTCTAGTGTTAAGCTATGCTATATACCTTTTATTCCCCACACTATCAGCTTTACTGTTATAGCGACATGGTCCATCATCAGATGGTGGGTGATGCTTACACTCCTCTCCTACGCACGGTTAAAGTAGAGGGGATGTTTGGTGACATAGTCACACAGTGTTTTAACCCCGCCGACTATCTACCTGTGGCAAAGAAACATATTGAAAACATTCACATTAACATTGAAATGGATCAAAGCGTCCCGGTAAACTTTACCTACAGAAAAACTATCGTGAAACTGCATTTTAGGCCCGTAAAAGCTTTGCCTTAGGGATCAATCATGGCGCAGGTGTCTTTGAGATCGAATCCTCATCGTTTTCTGAGTTATTATGAAAATCAAGTCGGCGGCACTCTGCCCGGTTTTTACGGCGCGACCGTCATGTACAGCCGAGGTATAGGCTCTATATTTTTAAAATTGTTTCGTTTTGTATCCCCTCTGGTGAATTTCCTCCAACGTGATAAGCCAAACGATGGGGAAATTTGCCAAGAACCAGAGTCAAGAAGGGTCAGGGAGCATAATGGTTTTGTTGCGGAGACTGAGTAAGAGTCCGCCGAGAGATCACGTTATGGAGGGAAGTAAAAAACGCATAAACTCAAAAAAGAGAAAATCATTCGGAAGAAACCTACCTAAAGGGAGGAGCTCAGTCCAGAGCAGAGACATATTTTAAAAAAGAGAAACCATGGCTCTGTTACATCATAAATCTGTTTAGTGTACTATGGGGGAGCTGGATTTATTTTCAGCCCCCATGATGCAGCTTTCTATCGAAGATAAGGTCTACCTTTATCCGCCATTACCGATAGAGACCCCATTGGGTTCTTTATCCCTGGAGATGGTGAAAAGTATTTGGATCTGAATGACACCTTGTTGCACCTCCGCCTGAAAATTACCAACGCGGACGGTACCGACCTGCAGGACGGCGAACCGGTGGCGCTCATCAACTATCCTCTGAATACCATTTTTAGCCAATGCGACGTTATCCTGGGAGATAGGTTGATTTCACAGTCTAGCGCCATGCACCCTTACAGGGCTATGATCGAAACTCTGCTCAACTATTCAACTGATACGTTAACGGGCAATTCAGCGCAGGACTATTTTACAAAGACACGGCCGGGGCTATAGACTCTATAGTGATCAATAACGGGCCTAATAGAGGTCTAAATCAGAGAGGTCAGTTTACCACCAGTTCTAGAGAGGTTCAACTATTGGGTCCTCTCCACGGGGACATATTTTTCTGCAAGAGACTTCTTTTAAACTCTGTAGACTTGAGAATTAAACTGACCTGCGCCAGCGACGACTTTTGCCTCATGGGACCCAGCAACTCGACTTTCCGTTTGAGAATACTAGGCGCGTCTTTCTTTATGAAAAAAGTGACCGTTGCCCCCGCCGTTCGTTTAGGTCACGCATCTGCTTTAATGAAGGGTAACGCCCTATACGCGTTATCGCACATTAACATAAAAACCTACTCCATCCCTCAGAATTCTAGAATATGTAACCAGGAGAACCTCTTTCTGGGTACCATGCCAAAGTACGTGGTTGTAGGGATGGTTAACCTCGAAGCCTTCACGGGGAGAAGAGACCTGTCGCCCTTCAATTTTGCCCATAACGACGTGGAATATCTGGCTCTGTGTCAGGACAGCAGACATGTTCCAGCCAAGGCTTTCCAACCCCAATTTAACCAGGGGACTTCTGTCAAAGAGTTTTACAACATGTTTATCGCCACGGGGAGACATCTTCAGAACGGGTACTCTTTACTTGTTTTTAATCTCATCCCGGGGTGAAGATATTGAAGCCTTGTCCCCTGGAACTTTAAGACTGGAAATGAGATTCAGAGTTCCCTTACCGCATACCGCCACTCTTAACGTTTTCGCCTGTTACGATGACATCCTAGAGATCAACTCTAAAAGACAGGTGCTGGTGGATTATTGTTAAAAACAAGAAGAATGAATAATCATCAGTTGGAAGGTCTTTTGCGGCATCTGCTGGGTGATGTTTTTTGCGGTGTGTGGGCTTCTGACCAGTTACCTTTACTGAGTCATTCGTTTAGACTCCCCGCTTACTTTATCGTAAATAAAGTGGTAGAATACTCGCCGCATATTCTACCACAACCGTCAGCTTCAACACCCTCTGTGTACCGTGTGCAGTCAACACTGCATATATTACCTCTGCCACCGGGCTTGCGGATTATCTTTTGAACGAGTCTTGTCTTTGTATCAAGATGATGTGTTAAAAAATTACCTTAAGGCCACAAAACACAGACCTGAGACAAAATTATGTGGAAACACTGAGAGAATACAAACAGATAATAAAACATAAGAAAAGGTCCTCTGATCAAAATCAGTTCTGGGAGAGATTGATGTGGGAGAAAAATCCCAAAGATGGGCCAGATGTCCTCAGGATCATCCCCACACTATAAGCACTTCAATACTCAAAAATAATTCAACTGAGTCAAAAGAGTTCTAATATGAATAGAGTTTACTGACAAATCAACAAGTACAGCAAACCCGAGTTAGTTCATGGAGTCAAGCGTACAAGCACACACAGACCTGAGTCAGTCCATGAAGTAACTGACAATCCAATGCACACATCTTCTTTTTAGCCATTTCACCCTCCTTCTGTGGGCTCAAAGTTGTATAACCACCTGCTGACCTTGGCCTAATTTCTGTGATGTTTTCAACCTGCTCTGAGCCAGACACCACAGTTTCCTCCCTTTTTTTCCCCACTGTCTGATATACTCTAACCTCCCACTGCCAGCTGCTGCACTTAATTAAAAATACAAGACTTCTATGATTATGCCCACATCCAACAACACATGACTACATCATGATTATGACTGAACCTGACTGAACCTGACTTTACCTGACCATTATCAATATGATTGACTTTGATTGACTTATACATAATACTGTAATATTGATTATGACTTATTTGACCTCTCTGACCTTACCCTGCAATGATTCAATACTGATTCATCAATATTATACCACATTTGGTGAATAAAATTTCCCACAAGATGGAAGAACTTAAACAACAAAAAAGACAACCTGGCCCTACAAAATGGTAACATTTGGAAAGATCATTCTGAAAAACTATATGAGCAAATTTCACCTAATGATCTCAGTCATAAACAGAAACAAATTCAAGAAAAACTGACAATCCTTGAATCAACAATCAAAAATTATCAGAATCCTCTTGATTACTTAATTACAATGAAAGAATTAGAAAACAGCATCAAAAAGCTAAATCCAGGATGCTGAAACACAGCAGCCCTGAGCTGAGACGGGCCCTGTTTTTCAGTCAATTCAATTCAGTTCAATTCAGTTTTATTTATATAGCGCCATATCATAACAAAGTTATCTCAGGGCACTTTTTCGAGTAGAGCAGGTCTAGACCGACTCTTTATATTTACAGAGACCCAACAATTCCCACCATGAGCAAGCACTAGGTGACAGTTGCAAGGAAAAACTCCCTTTTAATGTGGCTGTGTTAGACTGAAGCTAACGGCTGGATGCTCCGACGGATGAATTACGCACGGCTGTATGTGGATGTCTGGTCCGCGGATGTGGCTGTGTTAGACTGAAGCTAACGGCTGGATGCTCCGACGGAAGAAATTACGCACGGCTCTTTGTGTATGTCTGGTCCGGCGAGGGCCGGCCGTTCCTCCGTCCCCGCGGGTCCACATCTACAGCAGCGGAGGGCGGGTGAAGTGAGTAAGCAGGAGACCGACCAAACGGTTTATAAGATTTACTAAGACAACAGCGGCAAAAGCAAACGAACTTTATTTATTTGAAATCCTTTATTTGTGTATCATTATTGCCGCTAGAGTCTTTTAATTTTTCTGGCCCCCGAGCGCCGCTCTCCTGGTCCCGCGGGACCGGACAGCTGGTCCGTGGGCAGCTTTCAGTCTGTCGCCCAAGGGGCTGATGAGTTCCACCGCCTTCTTGCACCGCTCCGTGGCTCTCCTTGTCGGCCAGGCCTCCACTTTATATACGGGACAAAATAATTTAAAATACGGTTAAAAATAGACCGATGCCTACGCTCTCTGTCCCGGGGGTCACGGAGGTGGTATGGGGTCTCCTGCGGGTGGAGGCAGCGGGGGTGCTGGATGATGTCCCCGCGGGGCTGCTGGATGCTGCATCCCCCACGCTGGCTCTATCCTTTGCGCATAACACTGAAGCACCCCCCCCCCCCCCCGCTGAATTAAATTTAAAAGTAAAAAAATAAAAATAAAAAATCACGGTCCTCCACAGGCCGTGGCGTGGCTCGGCGAGTTTTACGCAGGGGAACGCGCACTGTCTGCCGGGAAGGCTCCGCTGATGCGCCCCTGACATCTCTGGAGGTGGTGAAGCGCATCCACAGCCAGCTCCAGGGACCCAGGGTGAGCCATAAACGCTGGCTCTATCCTTTGCGCATAAGGTGGTGAAGCGCATCCAGCCGGCTCCAGGGCCCCAGGGTGAGCCATGAACGCTGGCCCCTCTGGACGTTCGGGAAACCGCTTGACGTTAGGCGTGCTGACAAACGGGAATATATTTGTTTCATTTCCTGTTTTATTTTGAAATCCCGGTTCTCGTTTTCTGTGTGCCTTTTATTTCCTGTCTTGTTTCTTTAGTTCCTGCCCTCATGTCGCTTTGATTACCCTCACCTGCTCCCCAGTGCTCACCTGCCCCTGATTTGCTCATTAACCCTGTCTCTATATATACCGGTCCTCTCGCTTTGCTCTCTGTTGGTTCATTGTTGTTGGTTGTCTCTCTGTGTCATGTTCCTGGTGTTTCCCTGTGTGTGGTTTCCTTATTTTCTTTAAGTTTGGTCTCGTTCATCTGCACCAGTCTGCCTGTCCCGTCTGCATTTGGGTCCTTCCTCCTGCTGCCTAGATGGCTAACCGTGACAATATTAAAAATTCTCCAAAAACGGAGTAGGGGGGAAACATTACGACATAATTAAGTCAGTGTATGTCAATAATAAATGTGGAGTCAAAATTGGTAACAAAACTACAGATCTCTATACTCAAATGAGAGGCGTCTTTCAGGGCAACAGCTTCTCCAACTCTATTTAACATCTACATTAATGACCTGGCAGTACTGTTGGAGCAATCTGGAACCCCTGGCCTAACTCTTAACAATAAGGAAGTTAAATTCCTGCTCTATGCTGATGACCTGGTCTTGCTGTCATCCACACAAGGACAACAGCAGCACCTGGACCTCCTGGAGGAGTACTGTCAGAACTGGGCCCTGACAGTCAACGTTAACAAATTTAAAATCATGATCTTCCAAAAGAAACCCAGATCTCAGGAATGCAAATATCAGTTCAAATTAGGAAACGCCCACCTAGATCACAGCCTACACTATGACTACCTGGGGCTCAAAATCAGTGCATCAGGTAACTTTGGTCTGGCAGTGAATGCCCTGGAATAAAAGCATGTAGAGCATTTTAATGCAATTAAAAGAATTTTACAAAATAGACATGAATTATAATTTGGACTAAAATATTTGACAGTGTTATCCAACCAATCACCCTCTATAGTAGTGAAATTTGGGGTCCACTAAGTCATCAGGACTACACTACATGGGACAAGCATCACATAGAGGCCCTGCATGCAGAATTCTGTAGGTCCATATTAAACATCCAAAGAAAAACACCAACCAATGCATGCAGGGCAGAATTAGGCCGTTACCCACTGATTATTAACATTTAAAAAAATGCATAAATTTAGGTTACATCTCAAACTGAGCCCCCAAGACACATTGAGATTTCAGGCACTATACACCCAAGAACTGAACCCCCAAAACAGTCTCTTCTATCAGCTGGTCCTGAGACTTACTGATCAAATAACACCCAACACTGTTCAACCTCAGACCAGCACTTCTTTACCAACCACTGATCAGAGTAAACCAAATTTATTAAATTAACAAAAGATGCCTATCTGGAACACTGGACCAATCAAATCAAAACTCTAAACAAACTGAATTGCTATCTGGCCCTAAACCATGAATACAGATTGGCAGAGTATCTCTTTACTGTCAGAGATCCAAAGCAGAGACAGATCTTGACCAAATACAGACTCAGTGACCACAGTCTAGCCATAGAGAGAGGACGACACAAGAAGTCCTGGCTACCAACAGAGACGGAGATGCACTTCCTCTGAAAATGTGACGGATACAATCATATCAGAGTAGAATACTTTAAGCAATTTAATTTGTTAATCCCAGACTTCACAGAAATCAGACAGTGAAAAGCAACAGCAGCAGACTTAGCTGCACTATATGTGACTGCATGTCACAAACTCAGGGACCACAGTCTCACATGTGTACAAGTATTTTGCTATTTTCCTGATTTTATGAATTGTACTCTTCTTCTTCTTCTTCTTCTAATATCATTACTACCTGACGCTTTGGCAATATTGTCGTTGTTACATTCATGCCAATAAAGCAAATTGAATTGACTCTAGGAACCACAAGGAACCCTGCATTCTGGGAGCGCAGTGCTCTAGTGGGGTAATAGGGTACTATGAGCTCTTTAAGATATGATGGTGCCTGACCATTTAGGGCTTTGAAGGTGAGGAGAAGGATTTTAAATTCTATTCTGGATTTTACAGGGAGCCAGTGTAGAGAAGCTAACATTGGAGAAATATGATCCCATTTCCTGGTTTTTGTCAGTAAACATGCCGCAGAATTCTGGATCAACTGATGAGAGTCTTAAGGGACTTATTGGGACAGCCTGATAATAGAGAGTTGCAATAATCCAGCCTAGATGTAACAAATGCATGGACTTAGGTGTTGCTCTGGTTTTGAACATGGAATATTCTCTTTATTTTGCCACGGTATATAAAAACAGAAGTGATCACTTTTTATAATGCAAGTAAGTAAGTAAGTAAGACCAACTGTTTCATCATATTTATTTTCTCAGATTTAATCCATCCATACAAACGCAATACCAAGGATTTCGCCAGCAGATGTCACCATTTTTTTACTCCGTTAAATGCTTCGAAACAGTGAACTATTTTCAACACAATTGCTTCATAGTGATTGAAATGTTTCATCACTAGCTTCTACCGCTGGCTTTCAAATAGGAACCTCCTGCTACGGACAAGCCAAAGTTAGTTCATAATCAGTTAAGACATACAAATAATATTTCTATGTAAAAACGATAACAATGTCTCATCATTATTTAAATTGTCCTAACATAAATATTAACAAGTTGTTCAGGGTAATTTAAAAAGATTATCTTGGACTATAAAATTCCAAATTAACTAACTAACTTAAAGTGCTCAGAAAAGATGGAATACTGCTAATAATCAAATGTTGGCTTACACAAGCCTTCATATGCAACAGTCCCATTTGCATGCATTTTTGGTAGAAAATTGAGGAAAGCTGACTGAAAATAAAGAATAAATGTTCAACACATGCGTGTTGAGAGAAACATGAGTTCCTCTCATATGTGACATACTATGTATCCTCCTACTCTCTGGCTTCTGAACAGATGTTTCTTTCCTGGTGGGACAGGCTTGCATTCATCCCTCTTGCAAAGCCAAGAGCTGTTGTCACAGGCTAAAAATACCTAAGAAAACTGATGGGTTTCCCTACAGAGTGGACAGATGTCAGAGAGACTATAGGTACCACTTTCCATCAAACTGTTGACAGGTCCCAATCAGAACGTGCCATGTCACACGCCCCGCCCCCAAGCCCCGCCCCATCCAATCAAATCGCTCCATTTACTACCGGAAGTCCCGCCCGGCCTCTGAAACCCCGCCCCATCCAATCAAACCGTGCCACGTCATGTCATAATTCCCGCTCTTTTTCAAAGTTTGACAGCAACACAACCCTACCTCCCCATCATATCTAACCATCATCACCTCTAAAGAACCCTATCTGTGACAACATAGGTTACAGAGGTTAAACTCATGTTTGCCAACGGCTACTGAGAGGCATTTCACACACACACACACACACAGAGAAGTTATCACATGCAAACAAAGCAACTAGGTGTCAAAACATGCAACATGGTCTAACTCAATAAACTCTAATGGTAGAGTGTGTTCATTTTCAACCTAGTGAAATGTGTCTTTTTATCAGAGCACGTTGAAATGGTTCTTCTGTATGAGGATAGTTAAGATTATAAGGGTTGTGAAAAGAAGTTTCTCTGTGTGAAACCAATACGTATACTCATTCATCTAATTCAACAGACTAAAGTGAAACGTGTTTCCTGTGAGAGCATGCAGTCTTGTAAATTCCTCACAACACTCACAAAGACTGCAACATTGTACTTTTAAGAGCGGGTCATTTCTTTTTACTGCAAGTAAGTTTCCAGAGGTTAGTTAAGACTGGGTTGGGAAAAGAAGCATCTCTGTTTTGTTTTTTTCTTCCCAACAGAAGTTATCACACGCATTCACACACTGACCATAGCCCAACGACAGGAGTACGTACGTCACATCAAACATGCAAACAAACAACGGTAGACTAGGTGTCAAAAGAAGCATTTCTGTTTTCCCATGGAAGTTCTTGTCACACACCCGCAAAAAAACAAAAAAAGTTTGTTTGTTTTTTATGAGAGCAAGATGATATATAAACAAGGCCCTGAAAACCCTTCACAACACTCGCTCAAGACGGAGGACTGAAGACGCAAGATGGTCCGCTGTAATATTATTTATCCTACTATTTATTTGGATTCTTAGCAAGAATAAAACATTAGGTCTAAATAGCTAAAATAATTTTTATAGAAATTACCGTTCATGGGGAAATACACGCTCCTCCGAGAAACGCATCACCGTTTCCTAGTAAGTGAAGCCTTTTTATTTTATTATTGAATCTGTTTCATTTTGTTTGTCAGCAACGCCATACATTTAAAAAAACACAATTTCTTTCTTTTAACAGAGTTGGGAAAATTTAGGCTTCACACACACAGAATTCGGTAAGTAGGTTACTGTTGTTGTTGTTTTTGTTTTTAATTGCAACATCCACAGAGTATATTTCTATATTTTGAAACCGCTTACTTACAGATTTCTCAGAATCCGTGGAACGCCGGTTCCGACCTGGAAGCCCTCCCGATTTTCAAGGTGATCCAGAAGCCGCCTAAGAGGAGACTGACGTAGATCAAATTGTGGAGGGTCCGAACTCCGTCTGCATGGTAAAACATCCAACAGCACCCGTCCAGGCGCGACCATCTCTGAGCAAGCCTTAGAGAAAGAAGCCGCGTCTTCCTCCACCTCCGGCCGAGGGAGAGGGTTTAGATCAGGAGGTGGACGATTTCCAAACAGAACGCCGGGGAAGGCAGCCTGCTCAGGGTGCATCGAAGAGAAAAAAGCCGTGTGTTCCTCCACCTCCGGCCGAGGGCGTGGGTTTGGATCAGGCAGCGGGGAACATCCGTACGGAAGGCTTTTTTAAACTCGATAATAGCCCCAATGTTGTCAGCTCGCCTGTAGGATTGAAATGAAACTCGGCTTCCCGTTGTCCAAGTCAAAGAGCGTAGTTCCGGTGATGTGTATCATACAAAGCTCACCTCCTACTCTCTCATAGCAAAATGATTCTTTCAAAACTGAACCGACCGCGGGTCCCTCCTCAGCATTAAATGAAAATGAGCGGGTAGATCCGTCCAGAACGGTATCTCGGACCCGCTTTAACAATCTTGAAATTAGATGAATGTTAAACTTTCCTCCTCCTCAAAGTGTGCCCAATTATGCTTCATTTTATTCACATGTGATGGACAGCCTTCAGGATCTGGCCGATAGAGCAACGTCAGAGGTCAGATGCAATGATGTGATACAGTTGGAGTTGATTGGTGAATATGTGCGAAATCACGTTTCCGTTAGCGTTAACGATGAGGGTGACGCCATCCTACCGGCTTTTCAAGCCTTACTGGACCAGTTGGTACAATCAAACATGTCAATTATGTCCGACACCAGCCTAGAACTAGTTGTGCAGGTGGTGCGGAATCCCAGAGGTGGGGTTAAAAGGCTGGCTGAAAAAACTCTAGAATGTGAAATCTTAAAAAAGAAAGCTCGTCACTTGTATGATGTAAACAACACAGAAAACCAGCTCTGCTTCGCCATCAGTTTAGCCCATCTCATCGATCCTAAACTCAGATAGTCAGGCCGCCCAGAGAGGTAGAGAGTTTCAACGCTGTGCCGGTTTGAGTGAGCAGACGTCTGTGGCCTTTAGCGACGTCAACAAATTTGAAAAGATTTTAAAATGCAAAATCATAGTGTTGTACAGATGCAATGAGAATCGAGTCCTGTCTCATTTTGAGACAGATTTCCCTAAAACTTCTGACTCGTCTCTGTTCCTGCTTCTTTTCCATAGCCACTACTACGGTATAAAAAATCTTAAAGGTTTTCTAGGGACCCGACATGCCTGTCATTTTTGTTATAAGGGCTACAATAATCCTATTAAACACAGATGCAGTGGCCATTGCTCCATCTGCAACGACCAGGCTTGTACCCGTGATCCGTTGGATCCTGTCTTTTGCCACGACTGTAACCGGACGTGTCGCACTCCTTCCTGTCTGTCTAGACACAAAAAGCCTGTAGCAAGACCGGTGGCTGGAGGGTATGCCAGCGACTGTGAGTTAAATAAAAAATGCCTAAAATGCTGAAAAATGTACTACGTGACTAAAGATAGCAAACCACACAAGTGTCCGACGCTAAAATGTAAAATTTGCAAAGCAAAATTAGCTCCGGACTCTGACATAAGCTCTAATGATCATCAGTGTTACATTCAACCTCTCCCTGCAGCCACAGAGCACAATGAGAAATTGATTTTCTATGACTTTGAAACGTTTGTGGGAAAGGACGGTGTGCACCACCCCTACCTGGTGTGTACAAAAACGTTACAGGGGTCAGAGTGGGATTCTTGCGGTTTAGATTGTGTCAAATCTTTCCTCCTGCATTTCAGAAGGCCTCAATATAGAGGAGCTATATTGATAGCACACAATGCTAAAGGATTTGACAGCTACTTGATCCTCAATGGTATGATAAAGTTGGGTTCAAAACCGTCTCTCATCATGCACGGAAGCAAAATCATCTGCTTCCAAGACCCTGATTATGAGATAAAATACATAGACTCCCCTGTCTTTCCTCACCATGCGTCTTAGTGCCACGCCTAAGACGCTGGGCTTCAGTAATCAAACCAAGGGGTATTTTCCTCACAGGTTCAGCTCAGAGGAGCGTTTAAACTACACGGGGCCCTACCCTCCGCTGCAAGATTACGGCGTAGAGCGCATGGGTCCCCGTGAGCAGGAAGATTTTTACGGTTGGTACAGAGAAGCTAGCCGAGGAACCTTTGACTTTGAGAGGGAAGCCAAACATTATTGTAAAAATGACGTTGACATTCTCTTAACCGGCTGTACCAAATTCAGAAACGAGTTTCTTCGAGAAACGGGTGTAGACCCTCTCAGCTGCATCACCATCGCCTTAGCTTGCATGAAGGTTTTCCTAACCAATTTTCTACCTCCTACAACCCTAGCGATACCTTTACAAGGGCGAGATTGTGAAAGGCTCTCATTTGATTGATTTAATTAAAAATTTTTCGGTCTCTTATAAAAAAGCCAGAGCCCCGCCGCCTAAAGGCTGGACGAGTTTCTTAAATACTTTGACGAAACTCAACATCCCCTTATCCTGGGTAAATAACCCTCATGCTCGCGATCAATACCGTCGTCTCAAAACGAACGGAGCCCAGATCGGACCTGAAGAAGAAGAACAAGAACAAGTATCTCCCAAAGTGCGGCTCGTAAAAAGGAAAATAGCGCTATCCCCGCGCTGGGTTACGCTGATGGAGGAACAAGTCTCTCTCAAAGCGCGGACCGTAAAAAAGAAAATAACATTATCCCCACGCTGGATTACACCGGTGGAAGAAGAAAGAAAAACTAGAACTCGCAAAGAGAGACGCGCCTAGTATTCTCAAACGGAAAGTCGAGTTGCCGGGTCCCATGAGACAAAAGTCGTCGCTGGCGCGGGTCAGTTTAATTCTGAAGTCTACAGAGCTCAAAAGAAGCCTCTCGCAGAAAAATATGTCCCCGTGGAGAGGACCCAGCAGTTGAACCTCTCTAGAACCGGTGGTAAACCGACCTCTCTGATTTAGACCTCTATTAGGTCCGTTATTGATCACTATAGAGTCTATAGCCCCGGCCGTGTCTTTGTAAAACAACCCGGCACTGAATTGCCCGTTTAACATATCCGCTGAATAGTTGAGCAGAGTTTCGATCATAGCCCTGTAAGGGTGCGTGGCGCTAGACTGTGAAATCAACCTATCTCCCAGGGTAACATCGCATTGGCTAAAAATGGTATTCAGAGGATAGTTGATGAGCGCCACCGGCTCTCCGTCCTGCAGGTCGGTACCATCCGCGTTGGTAATTTTCAGGCGGAGGTGCAACAAAGTGTCGTTCAGATCCAAATACTTTTTACCATCTCCGGGGATAAAGAACTCAATGGGGCCTCTGTCGGTAATGGCGGATAAAGGTAAAACTTCCACGTAGACCTTATCTTTGACAGAAAGCTGCGTCATGGGGGCTGAAAATAAATCCAGCTCCCCCATAGTACACTCGGCAGATTTATGATGTAACAGGGCCATGGTTTCTCTTTTCTAAAATATGTCTCTGCTCCGGACTGAGCTCCTCCCTTTAGGTTGGTTTCTTCCGACTGATTTTCTCTTTTATGAGCTTCTGCGTTTTTTACTACCCTCCGTAACGCGATCTCCCGGCGGCCACTTCCTCAGTCTCCGCGACAAAACCATTATACCACCTGATCCTTCTTGACTCTGGTTCTTGGTAAATTTCCCCATCAATTGGCTTATCACGTCGGAGGTGATGTTGGAGGCAGCCGATTTCAGATGAGGTTTAGCGATGGCAAAACCTCTTTTCACCAGAGGGGATACAAAATGAAACAATTTTGAAGACGGGCGCTCCGTAAAAACCGGGCAGAGTGCCGCCGACTTGATTTTCGTAATAACTCACAAAACGATGAAAATCCGATCTCAAAGACACCTGTGCCATGATTGATCCCTAAGGCAAAGCTTTTACGGGCCTAAAATGCAGTTTCACAAAAGTTTTCCCGTAAGTAAAGTTTACTGGGACATTCTGATTCGTTGTAATCTCAATGTGAATGTTTTCAATATGTTTCTTTGCCACAGGTAGATAGTCGGTATGTCGATATGTCACCAAACATCCCCTCTACTTTAACCATGCGTAGGAGAGGAGCGTAAGCGTCACCCACCATGTGATGACGGACCACGTCGCTATAACAGTAAAGCTGATAGATCCCCGACTTTATATCAGCCGGATAGGGAGCCAGTCTCGCGTCAAACTTAAACCACTCTCCCGGTTTGAATCCCAGCATGTAAGCCACGGGTGGAAAAAAGCGTAGATGGTATTGACCGCCTGCTTGACATTCATATCTTTTTTGAATCGAACTATAATTGAATTGAATATCAGTTCCAACGTTTTTAAGAAAAGCTTCCACCTCTTTCTCAAGCTGAGGCAGGTCCGTGTAATAACCTCCCCTAAACCTTTGGCGGTTGACCTCGGACTCTTGATTCTCGGGGTTAGGTTTTTGCCCATGTATAGAGTAGGTAACGTCTTGATGATCGTCTCCTTTCATTAATGGCTGGTGGACCTCGGACTCTTGATTTTCGGGGTTAGGTTTTTTCCTCCAATCAAAGTAGGCATCGTCTTGAGGAACGTTAAACCAGGTGTGCGGGTATGAAATCTCCGTCAAGGCTACCTGCCACGAGCGCTCTAAATTAATATGCTGCACTAAATCCACCCTAAAACTAGAACTTGTATTGTTTTTAAATACATCGAGGCTGGCGTTGGAGGGCAGCGTCATGTAAAACCCCTCGCCTGACATTTGATCCATGATGTAATGAAACAAATGAGAAAAGAAAGTTGTTGAATTTTTCAGGCCAGTTTTTCCAGCATACTAAAACCTGTTTTTCACCCCCGACAGTACGTCGTCTCAGAATTTTCTCCACCTGATACAGCTTGTCTTTAGCCAATTTTACTTTTTGCAGCTCTGCCTCGTAAAATTATCCCTCGATAGGTTCTCCGTCGTAATCTTTGAATCTGTATACGGGGGAAACCGGGGAATGCAATCGGATATCATAAACACTTCGTCTGTAAAACTTTGTTCATATTTTTTATCAAACACTCCTCAATTTCGATATTCTGACGAGATCACCCTTCTGGAAATTCATCTTTAATTTGTCCTTGTGACGGACGGGGAAAGTACCGTACAGGTTTTGAAACACTTGAAAGGCGTTCTCTGTCACCTGCATAGGCGTCATTTTTATACTTTTGTGATAGCTGTGGTTATAGCTTTTCACCATGTCTTGTAAGGTGTCGAGGTATCGTCGAGTGTTTTTAGCCGTAAAATATCTCCACATTCTAGTTTTTAGCGTGCGATTAAATCTTTCAATCACAGAAGCCTTTAGATCGCTGGCTGTGGCAAAATGTACGATACCGTGTTTCTTCATCAAAGCCTCAAAACTCTTGTTAAAAAACTCTTTACCGGTGTCCGTTTGCAGCTTTTCAGGCGTCTGACTGTCTTTTAAGACGGACTCAAAGGCCCTAACCACCTCGGCAGCGGTTTTTTTCTTCAAGACACGTACATAAGCCTTTTTTGAAAATACGTCTATGACCGTCAATAAATAAATAAACCCATCGTTATGTTCTGCCAAGGCTTGCATGTCACAAAGGTCGGCTTGAAATTGGTTTAAAGGCCTAGGGACAAACACTCTGTTTTTGGTAAAATGTGTTCTGGCAGGTTTATGCAGAGTATAGTAGTCCTGCTCCGATAAAAAATCTTTGACGTTTTCAAGTTTGACTTTCTTACCCGTTTCATCTCGCACAGCTGTGCGGAGACGTTCTACGCCTCCGAAGCTGCCTGGATGAGCGGGGTTGTAATACACTTTATTCATGAAACGTTTCTCCGCCATCCTGTTTTTATCGTCTTGCCTTCAGCAATATCTGAGGTTTTACTGAAAAACACAGACGTGCTTCTTTATTCTGTTCTTCATTAATCCATCGTTTACAAATTAAAAAACAATACATTGTAAAGGGTATGCATTTGTATTTATTTTTTTATTACCAACCACAAGCGTAGAGAGTATAGTATAGTAGACTAACATTTTAACATCTTTAAGGCATTGTCTAATATGGAGCGATCTAGAGCATTGTGAATAGCATAGTGTATTTTTTTTAGTTCAATCGCAATATTCACAGACACATTGTTTTGCAGGTAAAAACACACCGCGTCAACAAACAAGGCATACAGGGTGAACAAATGGGAAACTTTTATATCGACCGTATCTTTACTCCATTCTGTCACAATTTTTCCAAAAGTGTCTGACAAACAAGATTCACTTATACAGAGGGTGCGCTGTACAATCAGTTCCCAGTTTTATCCAGTAATTACCCATTTTATTGATCTTTGTCCCAACAGTCCTTCATCACTCGAAGCTGGCCTATTTTCACCACATCCTCCCCGATGTCGTGGATAGCGTCGTAGATGTTCCTCGTTGATTTCAGTTCATGTAAAAGCGTCTCTGCGACTGTTTTGACTCTGACCTCATCCGCTTGGATGTTGCGCATGCGCAACAGACATTGAACGGTAGGAATAAATCGGGGGGGTCCAGAGTCTTTGCATCAGCCGGCAAAAGTTGGTCGAGTCGAAACCATCCTCGAGTATTTCCAAACACTCGTGTTGTCTCTGGCTGGGGTGGTTGGTCAGACAGCCGTGGCAGGCGTCTTTCCGGTAGTTACCCAGTGTAATGTTGAGCAGATGGAGCACGGCGGTTTTTACAGCGTTGATGAACACGGAGGACACCCATCCATCGACTTCATCTTTCTCGGGCTCAATGCTCTCGGAGGACATGAGGGAGAGGGAGAGTCAGGCGCCTGGGACTCCTCGAATCCGGCGTCCGTTTCGTCTGAGTCGGAGGAACCGCCAGGGGAACCATTGGGTGAGTCACGCTCATCCGGATAGGGTGAAGGCTCTGTCGGAGGCTTTTTCACCATCCTCAGACGAACGGGCTTGGGACAATCACAAGTCAGCCCTTTATCGTCGGACGAGTTACATGGCGGACGTGGGTCCGGCGAAGGTTCTCGCTCCCAAAAGGTTGTTAGACTGGTCTGGCGCAGGTTCCATCTGGTGCTCTCCATCTTTTTCTCCTGTTGCTCGATGTCTGATTGTGTCAGACCGTTCCCCCCAACGGGTACTCCTTATATTGCGTGGTTAGGGTTGTGGAGGCGTGGTTAAGGCTGGGGAGGTGTGGTGGAGGCGTGGTCTAAAAGATCATAGCTCTCTTTGTGACTAGAGCGTCCCTCCAGTTGCGACAGCTGCGAAAGAGAGAGGTGAATCGCTCAGCTTCTTCTTCCATCTTTTCAGACCAAGCAGAGACCGGCAGGTCTAACAATGTCCGAAATACCCCACAATCAGAATTAAAACACTCCAAGACGAAATGCTCTACAGCTTCCTTTTCCCCGGACCTGCGGAGGCTGACGCGGAAGAACCATCAACCAGAGAGTGAAGTTTTGGTCTGCCACACAGCGCAGATAACAATTTTTCTCTGAGCTTCTTCATCCTCCACGTCGAAAGATTCCAATCTTGCTCGTTTAGCGGGTGTAGTAACGGTTTGCTCTTCATCCGTCGTCTCCTTACTCCCCCTGAGATGATGCATCACCAGTTTCAGCACTCCCCAGTCGTTGGAAGTCAGCGTTGCTATGGCGGTCACAGGCCCCAACGTTTCACCTTCATCCAGCTGATAAAAACAAAGATCACCAGTTTCATACTTGAACACACAGCCCCAGACGCCTCGCAGACCATAGGGTTCTAAAGGCCATTCTTCTTGCAGAGACTCGGACGGAGGCACCTGAGTTCTACTCAAATAGACGATGCGTTTCTTCGGAGCACCCGTTAGTGAGGTTAATTCTTGATAGATTGTGACGGGCATCTCGCTAATGAGCGCCAGAGCGGGTGTTGTCTTAAACAAACATGGAAGACTCTAAATCGTCTGTTTCTGTCTCTCCTTCTCTCCAACAAGACCGAATCTGTTTTAAACTAAACAGTTAAACAAGGGTTAATAAATGGGCTAAGAAGGGGGACAGACAAGAGGAGGAGCAGAAGGAGGGGCCCTAAAATTTAAAAAAAAAAAGAGCGGGAATTATGACAATGACGTGGCACGGTTTGATTGGACGGGGCGGGGTTTCAGAGGCTGAACGGGACTTCCGGTAGTAAATGGAGCGATTTGATTGGATGGGGCGGGGCCTGGGGGCGGGGCTTGTGACGTGGCACGTTCTGAATGGGACCTGTCAACAGTTTGATGGAAAGTGGTATCTATATTCTCTCTGATGTCACTTTGTCACATTTCCAGCCAGGGGACAGGAAGTTGGCATAAAGGAACACAGGCCGCCAGTGCTGAAGCTGCAGTTTAAATGTCTTTAAAAAGGGCTCTGAAGCTAAAATGTTATTTACGGATGTTTGAAAAGATAATGATTATAACATTTCACAATGAAATGCAATTTACTAAACAAATTAGAAGTATATACAGTACATTTATTTACTTAATTATTTAATTAGTTATTATTTAATACTTTGCAGGAGAAAAGATTAAATTATCCTTTAAGCTCCAAAAGGCACTGTTGTTTCCTCATACAAAACTGTCTGCACTGAGCTGACTAAATCAAAAAATGCTTTTTGTATCTTCATCCACACTAAGCCAGCATTTTTCTCCAGAAAACACAGAACTTTTCAAAAGAGCTCCCCACACAGAATAAACCCTGAAAACGCCAGCTGTTGACAGTTGTGTGGCATCTTTGTATCTGGCATCAAGACGTGAGTCGTAGCAGCAGTCACATTTTCAGAATCTGGTCCTAAATTTGTGAAACTGTCAACGTTTTGATGCAGGCTGTCTTTGGTCACGTCACCATGTTTCTCTCAGGTCTGGAAAAGCCCAAAATCACACAGTCGAGCCTTTAATTTAGCAAATCAAAAAAATCTTGTTAAACACCAATTGCTGCTTGAGTTCGACGTTTTACATTTAGATAAAGAAAAGACACGTTGCCTCTAACTTTTCCAAATGTAATAAAAACAGGAGGTTTGCTCCCAGGAGTGTGTGTAGGTGCCTCTCATGCCATTAACCACCAAAGTGATTACAATTCATCCAGAGGGCCATAAATGTGTGTACCGAATATGTGGCACTCTTCCAACAGTTGAGACATTTTAATCATAACCACAAATGTGAACCTTGTGATGGCACTAGAGTCAAAGTCAGGGGATCACCTGATTATCACCTGATCATTTAGGATTCATCTTCTGGGGAACAGGCTTCTATATGTTATTAACTAACTGCCAGCCATATACATTTTAGCTTTACAACCAGTGTTACAAACTCACTCAGTTTGTTACACTGTTACAGTGTTATAGTACTCACTCAAACGCTCTCTGTTACACTCTTCTTGTTTTGTACATTACTTACCTTAATTACCTTACTGCAGTCTCTATGTACTATACACAGTTTTACAGATACAGCTACTAGTATCAAAGTCCATATCAAATGCATATGTGTTTGTAAACACAACACTCGACTGGACTCGGCTGCTGCTGATGCCACCTCTGGAACATACTGTCCTCCACAATTCCCGAACATGCCAAACTGCCACCTGTACACCGAAAAATACTGAAGAGACCGCATGGGAGCTTTGGGGCTCACCAGAGTTGTTCATGTACCAGAGTCAGACACTAAACTCAGTGCTTGTTAGCCTGGTAGCCTATGGATACTGTTCCTGCTGCTGCTGCTGCAGTTTGGTTGTAAGTATAAAGTAAAACTTCAGCACCTCCTGCCCTCAGTTGGTACTGACTTATCTTCAAACACAGGAACCTTAGAAACAACTGTAAAACCTGTACATTTAGACTGCTTTTCTCCCATCAACCGTAATCAACTAACTTCCATGATTTCCTCATCTAAGCCATCAGCGTGTCTCTTAGACCCCGTCCCAACTAGGCTGCTTAAAGAAATTTTACCCTTAGTTAGCACTTATGTACTAGATATGATCAATCTGTCCTTATTTAAAGGCTATGTGCCACAGTCCTTTAAAGTAGCTGTAATTAAGCCTCTTCTTAAAAAGCCCACTCTTGATCCAGGAATTTTGTCAAATTATAGACCTATATCTAACCATCCTTTTCTCTAAGATCCTTGAGAAAGCAGTCGCCAATCAGTTGTGTGACTTTCTACACAACAACAAGCTGTTTGAGGATTTTCAGTCAGGATTTAGAGTGCATCATAGAATAGAGACAGCACTGGTGAAAGTTACAAATGACCTTCTAATTGCAT